>JAHBCN010002599.1:0-12603 GCA_019359885.1 Listronotus oregonensis
ATAAGTAAACAAAAGTAAGTATGTTTATTATTTAATTAACGTAAATAATTATAAAAAAAGTTTATTTATTTTTTGTAATTTACCTACTACTACCTATTATTAGGTACCGTTTTTAAATTTTTTTTTTTAATTAATTTTAGAAAATCGCCGATTTTAATAGAATATGTTGTGTTTGATGTGTTTTATAATCTCGAAAATTTTAACTTTGTAATTTGAGAATGTGGTTTAACTTACTTTGTACTTCAGATAACACATAATATTTATAATTTGCTCTTGTATAACTTTCTTGGAAACTACTATCTAAAAGGTATTTTCCTAATAACATGTCGAATATTTGGCGTGTATAGGTAAAAAATTTTTTCTTTCGCTTTAATTTTAGAAACACCGAAGTTATGTTTTTGAAATTAAAGCAAAGTTTACGTTAGCTATTTTAATAAGAACATAAAGTTTACAAACAATTAAATTACTTCTATGCAATATAGAAGTGGTTTTACATATAAGGTAATACCTATATGATTATATTAATATCCTTTGCTAAAATGATCATCTAAAGCATAAAAATTTCTATTCCAGATTAAAATACTAAAAATTTTTAATTTAAAAGTGCAAATAATAAAATATCTTGATAAAATTTTTACCAATTAGAAGATTAAAGTTAAAATACTGGCTTAAAAATATAGGACGTTTTTTTGTTCTGTTTTTTGTTATATATTTTTATGATTAAAAACAGTACTAAAATTATTTTTTTTAACCTGCTTTTGTACTTTTTTTTTTTTTTTACCAAAAATTAAAAAAAATATGTTAATATATAAGTTCGGTCCATTATGTTAATAGAAACATACAGCTGCCCAGTTGACCTTGAATAGAGTAATATAATTTGTACTTCATTTAAGTTATCGCGGACCATCCAAATCCAGTATGTTACATAGTTTATAAATCACTTTTTACTGTGGCATGAAGGATCTCGGGAGAAAACCATGCATGTCACAAAAATTTTTTTTTAAGAAAAATCTATTTTAAAGTTTAATACTGCATAAATTAACCCGGTTTGGACTTATAAATACAAAACAAGTGTAAGTGTTATTAACAGTTAATAATAAAAAGGATACCTATAACTTAACAGGTAGGATATATAGATTTTAACAAAAAATAGGAAAAAGTCACTTGGAGTCGAGCTTTTACCGGAGAAAACCATGGAAGTCCACTTGCAAGAGTGTTTCTTCTATCTACGACTGTGACCTATTGGCTTGTTTTGTTTTGTCATCGAAAAGCAAAGTGCATAGATATACCTATTCAAAGAAAATGAATTATAATTTTCTGCGGTATAATATACTATTTAATAAATCTTATTATTAACCTCGCTACATTTGTTTTAAGCACTTATTGTTTTCCGCTTCGGATTCTTCTAGATGGATTCGTTGACAGCAGCAACGACGACGTTTGTTTCCAATCCGAAAAGTTTTAATAAGAATTTATTAAGATTAAAATATAAGGTTTAAAAAAAAAATGTATGTGTCTTAAATTACCTCGTTTTATGACGGATGGGTTTGGTATGGCTCACGTTTTACCCCAATTGGCTTGGTATTGCTGGACGTTTAACCCCCAAGGGGCCCCGGGTTTTCGGGGTCATTGCCTTTGAGTTGATTTTTTTTTAACATTGTAAATCTTTTTTGGGGAAAGCTTTTTCCCCCCCGCTTTTCTTTCCTGTTAACGGGGGGGGTACTTTTTTTTGGGTTTTTGCTAGTAGAAGTTTTTTTGGGGTTTTCTCATTCTTTTTTCCTTTGTTTTATCTACTTTTCTTGTTTTCATGAGGTACAGACATATATACATTTCTTTTGCCTCTTTGGACTGGCAAAACTTCGACAAAAACACTTTGTATTTTTCTTTATCTATGGAAGTTAAGTTGAAGAAGAACTGCATAGATAGTTAAAAATTATGAAGTTGAAAGTTTATTTGACTTCTAGCTTTTCGGTAAAACACGGTTCAAACATGAGAATTTACAAACATTATCTCTTTCACTTTTTCCATAAAAAAAGGAGCCTTTTTGGCGTATTTATGAAAAATTGAGATACGGAGATGATATTATATGGGGCCGATTTTTATCCAAGAAGCCGCAATATTAAGAAATGGTGATTACAGCCATTTGTTTACTATAAAAAACCCCCCAAAAGGTGCAAAAAAAATTTTTTAAAAACTTTTTTTTTTATTCCCTGCTGGTGGACATTCATTGTCTTAACCTTTACGCGCGGACATGGGGGTTTTTCCCAAAAGTTTTTGGGGATTTTTAAAAAAAAATAATAATTCAGTACATGCATTTTTTTTTCTGGCTGGATATGTCAGCAGAAAAAAAAATTGGGTTTTCCCTTTCAAAAGGACCCCCCCCCTCTTATACAGGGATGCCAAAAGTCCAAAAAAAAATTTAAAATTTTTTTAACCCAAAAAAACCCCCAGGAAAAAACCCCGAAACACGTAAATTTTTTTTTTTAAATTGTACTTTTTTTTGGCAAAAAAAAAAAAATTTTTTTTTTTCAACCCCTTAGCTGCAACCCTTCCCTTTTTTTTTTTAAATGCAAACCTATGTCTTGTATGGGCTCATTGAAAAGCTCGTAAAAAATGGAATCTGACCATCCCCTTTTTTTTTTTTAACTTATGTGGTTACCAGGAAATAAAAAAAAACTTTTTTAAAAAAAAAAAAAGTTAGAAATACCTACTTAGTGCTATCTACGGGTAAATTAACGTATCAGATGCTGAAAATGCCCTCCACCCTCTACTTGGCGGGCCCCCTAGGCGATAAAAAAACCCCCTTCTACGGAATTCCGAATGGCCCCCAACCGGTATTTATGTGATTCCATTAATTTTTTTTTTTACCCCCAATATTAGCCGGCCTATTTTAATAAACCTTGTTTTTGGGGAATTGGGGTGGGCGGCCATTCAATTGTACCACGTCGTCCAATCCAGCGTCCTGCAAATATTTCATCGAGATATTCTCTAACTTTAAACCCCCAAAAAATGTGGGGCAGGCCCCGTAAAATTTTGGGAACCCCAAAAAGTGTTTCAGGGGGGATATTGGAAAATTTTTTGGGAAAAAACCCAGCTAAAGCAGGTTTTTAAATTTAAAGCGTAAAAAGTCTGTAGCGTCAGCTGAAAGGGTTTTTCCCAAAAAAAAAGTATGGCCCTAATATTCTTTTTTTTGGGTGATGCCTGCCCTTAAAATTTATTTTTCGGGGGGAAACTGCGTATGAGCTTCCACATATCCAGTGTGGGTTTTCCTGACCCCAGAATCGATAATTGTACCTAATAACTACTCCATTTAAAAAAAAAGGGCCCTTTGTCCAAAAAAAGTATGTTAAAAGGGGAAAACCCCTTATCCTCGTAAAACGCCTAATTATTTCCTCACAAAATTGCAAACGCCTGTCATGGGGCCATCTTCCAAAAATCTTGGACAAGATATACCTTATAGGGGGGGTATTTTTCTGTTTTCAAAAACCTCCCAATCGTACGCTAGACGCAGGATTTTTTTTGGGGTAATGAAACCGTTAAAAAATGGGGGAAACTTCCTGAGAGATACGGCAATGTCCAATTTTTGATCTTCGTCTAAAACATGTGGCCGGCCACTTCTGGGCAAGTCCTTGCTGTACCATGTTCTTCAAATTTGTGAAAAATCTTACTCACAGTAGCCTGGGAAATGTGATTTTCGAATTTTTTTCATTAAAAAAAATTAAACCCTTTCCCTTTTACTCCCATTTTTATCCCCCATCCCAACAATATTAAGACTTCGATACCTGCCTCTCTGCAATACCATTTTTTTTTTGGGAAATTAAAAAAAAAACTTTGAAGGTAAAAATTTAAAAAACTAAACAGATTTCAATTTTACCCCCCAAAAGCCACAATTTTAAAACTAAGTAAAAAAAATTCTTATCGGGGCATTAAATTTGGTACAAAAAATTTAAAAACCTTTTTCTCTTTTTGAAATTTCACTGCTCAACAATTGCTTGGGATTATAACTAATTTTATGTTAATTTTTTTTTGAAAAAAAAAAATTTCCCAAAAAATGTTTTATGCTAGATTACGTTATCAGTTTTACACATAATCAATAAAATTTGTTATCTGCCTGCCCAGGTTGGTCTGTTCTTAAAATTTGTAAACTTTTAGAAACTAGGTACTGATAAAAATTAGCAATTGTTGAGCAGTTTCATCCCTCAATGCTGAATGCCACTTTATTTGTTTATTTGCAACGTTAATTCACCCGTAGATAGCACTAAGTAGGTATTTCTAACTTTTTTTTTTTTAAAAAAGGTTTTTTTTTATTTTTCCCCCTAACCACATAAGTTTAAAAAAAAAAAGGGGCGGTCAGATTCCATTTTTTTTTAGCTTTTCAATGAGCCCATACACGACATGGGTTTTTTTTTTGAAAAAAAAATTGGGGGAAAGGGGGTTTTTGCTAAGGGGGTTTAAAAAAAAAAATTTCATTTTTTTTCCAAAAAATGCGTACAATTTAAAATCAATTGACGTGTTTTAGCGTTTTTTTCCTAAGTTACTGGTTAAAAAGATATTAATTTTATTCCCCGGGGGTTTTTCCATCCCCCTTTTTTAAAGGTTATTAGGGGAATAAGTATTTGCATGACATTTTTTTTAAAAAACTTTTTTTTTCTATATAGAGCTAAAAAAAAATTTTAAATGTAACTAATAAAGTCTTACACTTTTTCAAGAAATGAAAATAACACAGGCACACAACAAAAAAAATGAGCTCGGAAGCTAACATGGGTATTCCCAGGTATTTTGACACGAGAACACAAACCCCAAAAACTGTTTAGCTCCCGCCACCCTTCAATTTTTAAGTATTCATTTTCTTAAAATTCAATACCATCCCAAAGTCAAGTTCTTACCATTCCCCCAATCCAGTCAAGATGTGTTGGAAGATATCATATAGGGTCATGCCTTAAATAATTAAGAGGGCCCAATAATTATCATTCATATCATAAAATTTTTAAACGATGTTTTTTTTTTAATAAAAAAAAAAAAAATTTTTTAAATTGTTCCCAAAAACCCCTTTTTTTTTAAAAAATTTTTTAAAAAACATACTAATTTTTTTATTTTATTTCTTTCTAGGTTTATTGAATTATTATTTTTGGGGGACATATTGATATTTTACAAAACGAGCACAGCAAATTTTAAAAAAATTTTTTAAAAAATTTTTTATTGTTTTTGCAAAACGATAAATTAGCACAAAATTTTTTTTTATTTATGTGTAATTTTTTTTAATGTGATAGTTTTTTTTAAATTAAACGAAAAATCAAAGGACCAATGAATATGTTTGCCAATATTTTTTAAAAACACAAAGTTTTTAAAAAAAGGGGCATTTTGGTCTCCCCAAAAGGGGGGCACTGCCTATTGGGGCGAAGTAAGGGTAATAGGCCCCAAAAATAAACTTGTATTTTTTGCTTAGCTTGGGGGGGGGGGTCGTTGTTTTTTTGTTAATGAAATATACATTTTAAATTTTTTTTTAAAAACTATTTAGTTAAAATGGGGAAAAAATTTAAAAAAAAATTTCATTATTTGTTGCTGCTTTTCGCTTGCCTTTGGGGTAGCTTTCCTAAATGCAATTTTTTTTTCCCCAAATTTAAACCGCCCCCGGTGGTGTTTCCACATACTGACGTAGACGCCTCAATTCCATCTTAATTGTCTTTCGAAGCCTGGGTGTAAAAAAGGGGAAAAATTCCCCCCAAATTTTTAGGAGGGGAAATTTTTTTAAAAACCTTTTTTCCCCCAAAATCTCATTTTGGGGTATTTTTTTCAATGGAGGTTCTGTGACATCATCTGACTGCCAATTAATTAGCTCGGTATAATCGGTAGCATCAAAGTTCAGTTCTGGCACTCTAAAATTACGAATTTGATGATCAGTTTTGGAAGTTCGACTTTTTAAATTCGACGCAGGCCAACTCTCAAGTATTTTCTGTTATCGCCCAGCATCGCAATTAAAACTTTTTCCCGAATGAGCAAAAAATTTTTTTTTGGATAACCCTATTAACAATGTCTTTGAATTTTAGGTAAATATTGAGAAGCTTGAATTAAATAGAATAAATGTTGGGGCCCATAAATTTTTCAAGCTGACCTATCTTTTAAGAAACCAGGTTTTTCCCCATTTTCCTTAATGACATACTCGGTTAATATATTTAATTCATACGGTGGCTCTGATATTGTAACATATGTTTAAAATCCCATTGGATGTTGTTAAATATCGTGCATGAGAGATTTTTTCCCGGCAGACTGGCAGCTTCCAACTGGGGGAAAAAATTTTCCCTTTTCCTATTGTTAGAACCATTCCGTACAAGTACTTTTGGTCTGTCCCCAAATCGCTAAAATTAATTGGAGGCAATTCCGTCAGGTTTAATTATCCGAAAGTGTACAATAGGCATCTTGTCACAATTACTTAGCTGCTTTCCCATAGGACCGGTAAAGCCTCTTAAATAAATTTGTTTTTTCCCTCTATTTTATAACTAAATCACGAAGAGGAAGTTCATTACAGTGCAACAGGCGTATAAACCAGTAAACCGGTTTTGAAAGGGGAAAATTCAACTTCTTGAAGCCTGTATTTACTGCTGTACCGTCACAACCCCCTGCCGCAATTTGGTTTAAATTTTCACCCATATAATTTTTTAAGGGGGAAAAAAAAAAAGACATGTCCTAATACTATTGGCACTTCCAGAAGTAGGCGTCACATGGCCCAAGTAAAAAAAAACCTGGTCTCGCAACAAGAACTATGTGTTCCTTAGTAATTTGCTTACCATGATAGAAAAAATTTTTTCAACTGAAGGGGTCTTGTCTTTTTCTTGTCCGTCGAAGTATATTCCAATAAGGGCTTTTTTTTTGTCCCATTTCCATATTAGCCAGATGTTTCCTCCGTCTTTTTTCTCTTCTAAATTTTTCTTCTGTCAATGAAGAAGGGTCCTCGTCCTCACTAAATTAAAATCTTTAAGTACAACCAGGAGAGACGCATTTTTATCTGAGAGTCCACTTTTTTCACAAGCTTGGGTACATTTTGATAAAATCAAACCTTTTCTGTAAGGCATTCTCAAAGACGTTGATCTTGTAACATATCAGACTCGGTACAATCGATAGCATCTTTTATCCATTTGTTAACGTTGACGCCCTCTTCTTCTTCACTTTCATCTTGAATGGTAGTATATTTCTGAATTTGTGTCTTTATTTTTTTCAAATATCTTTTTCTCCAACTCCTTTCTTTCTAATGATTTTACGACTTTCTTCGTAGTTTAAATATAAATTTTTTCCGATCATCATCTTTCTTTCAAGCCTCTGAGCTGGTAAAAATTTTCGTTCTATTAGGGAGACTTTAATTTTACACCTTCACGAATAAAAAATTACACATTTGCACGGACAAATGTCAAATTTTTTTAAACTACCTTTTTTAAATTTTTTAAATTTTCCGCTAACCAGTTTATTTTTCTTTATCACCCTATACTTTTTATTGTAGCCCTTTTATTTTCTGAATTATTCTTTGATCTTAAAATGGGAAAGGGAAGGTTTTTTCCCCAAAACATTTTAAATATTACTAACCATTTTTTTACAAATGTCCAACACACTTGGGTCTTTGTTGTTTTTACCCTTAAAAATTTTTCGGTCCCAAAATAAAACCCTTTTTTAACATCAAAATTTTTTGGGGAAGTACGTTACAAAGTTTCACTTGGTTTTCCCAAATTTTTCCCACATTTAACTGGGGTTTTTAGACATTTTTAAATTTTCAGAAAGTACCAAAAATTTTTAAAACGAAATTGAAATCTAATTGAAAATTTTTTTTTAAATGCAATGAGACACGTCGCTTAAACTAATTTGGTAATAAAGTAATCGGTGTGGCGGGAAAGGCGCATGCGGGAGCCTTGGTTTGTAACTGATTGGAAGCAGGTTGTAACTGGTTGGTTAATAACCAAACCAGTTAGGACCTGTTTTGACCAGACAAGAACTTTCAGTATTACTGTTATTTTAGTTATTTGTATATTGAATCTACGTTAAGTTTTGGGTTTATACCGGGTGTTTCAAATTCGACTCTCACCATTGGGATCTCGGAAACTATAGGAGATACGAAGATGGTTAAAATTTGGGGCCCCCGTTGGGGATTTATGTGACCAAAATATACCGTTTAGAAAGTTTAAAAATTTCCCAGTAATTCCCCGGGGATATCCGGAAAAAAAAGAAATTTTGGAAAATCGTTTTTTTTTTTTCCTGGGTTTCTTTTTCAACAAAATTTCCCAAAAAAAAATAATACATTTTCATTTCATTTTTTTCCCCTCTATCGAATGGTGTTCATAGTTTTTCAACTCGACGTTTCGTTTTTTCCCTAACCATCATCAATTGTTTTTTTTTATGGACGCCATATGGGGAAATTCCCCCAAATTTGAATGGCCCTTTTTTTTCCCTTTTCAACGATGTATCATAAGTTACCCTTGTTGCCGGAAAATCCGAAAAATTAACTAGAATATTTTTATAACGGTAGTTGGCTTTGATTTCTCAAATGGGGTTAAATGACATTCTGTTTTACTGTCAGTTGTGGTGTGTTAAAAATGGAATTCACCAATGAAGAAAAACGAGATATGGAAAAAATTTTTTTACAAGAATGTTTGGAACAGTGTGAAAACATCGGAAGTGTATCTTAACTCGTATCCCGAGAGACGACAACCCCTCATCGAACTTTATTCAAATTATTGGATAGAAACTTCGCGAGTATGGTTCGTTTGAAAGCCTCTAGACAACAAAATGAAAAACCGAATGGTTTAAATAACGAAAAAATTTCTTAAAAACCCCCAACTAAAAAAAATTTTAACAAATGTTCAAAATGCTTTTTTACAGTTGATCGCAAAGTAACTAATTCCTAAATTCGAACTAAGTCAAAAAGTCGACGTATTGTATTTAAATTTTTTTTTTTATTTTGGGCCCGTCCACAAAGGGCCCGATGCCTAAGTATTTAACGAAAAGGGGTGTTTTTAGTGTGGTGAGGGAGTTTTTCACCGGGATTTAAAATTTTTTGGAGTTTGGGGAAGGAGAAAAAAACTTCCGGGCAGCAGGTTCCATAGTTTTTGACACTCTAGGAATAAAGGAACGAAGAAAGCGGGAAGTTCGGGGCCCTCAAACTGAACGAAAAAAAGGATGCAAAAAAGTTGCACTCCGTTTTTGCTCTGTTGGGAGCTGCCAGGGGAATAATACTGGCCAATTCCTCGGGAACAAGCCGTAAAAATACCTATAAAAAGAGCGAAAAGATCCCCAAGTTTGACGATGGGCGAAAGGGAAGCCTTTGGGGAGCGTTGGGTCATTTAAGACAAAATTTTTTTTGAATGGAGTCCAGAATGCAAATGTTATGGGGGACGCCTTTCCCCCGGGCTTGAAACAAAAACCCAAAAGGGGGTCTGATTTGGGATACAAAAGAGTTTCAAAAATTGGAAGAAGAAAATATTTTCTGGCTCAAAAGAGGAATCCAATTTTTTGAAGCTGCCAAAAAGGATGAAATGTTTGTGCCAGTTGAGGTTTTTCCTCAAAAGTAACGCCGACTAGTTTAAAACGCCCTTTTTGTTCTGCAGAATTTGGGGCCGCTCATATGTAACGGATGAGCATTCGCAGATTTTTTCGCGACAGCGAACATGACTGTTTTTTTGAGGCATTAAACTGAACACGATTTTTGGCGCCCCAATCCAAGAAAAAAGTTTGAGGTTTTGTGAAAAAATATCTCAAAAAACCTGCGCTTGTTTTCAAAATCGGGAATTACACGGTGGCTTAAGAAATTGAATTAGAGTGGGGGGTTTTATCCCCCAAAAAAACCCATGAATGGGATTGATTGTGGAAGAGAAAGATCGTTAATTTTAGAAGAAACAGCGTGGGTGCCAGCACTGAGCCCTGGGGCACCCCCGCATTAATTTTTAAAACTGGAGGGAAAGACCATCTACACTAACTGATTACGTCGTTAGAAAAGGGAAAATGGAAAACCAAGAGCAAAGCTTGGGGGGAAGAAACCCTAAAAAGGAAGTTTGTTAAAAGCCCATCATGGACCTGATTAAAACTTTGGATATGTCAAGAGCAACGATCTGGGATTCACCAAGAAACTCAAGGGGGCTTGTTCCAGTTGTGGAGACAAAAGGAAAAAAATCAGCGGGGGATCTTTCTGTGACGGAATTCCCTATTGTCTTTTCATGTAAAATCTTATGTTTTTTCCCGATACTTTAAGATTTGGGAATTAAAATTTTTCCATTACCTTGCAAACAACTGAAAAAAAGAGTATTGGTCTTTTTAGAACGTGCAGCTTTTTAACCCTCCGGGAAAAAAGCCCGGGGTCGTAAGAAAATTCGAAAGAGGCGAGTTAAGATGGGTTTCAAGCCGGGAGCACATTTTTTTTAAAGGGTTGCTGGTATGCCATCCAGCCCAACGATTTTTTTGTATTAAAAAAGAAAGAATACGCTTGATCTGTTTGACTTTAAAAAAAATATCGGACATTTTATGAGAAACAGGGACAACTGTTGGAAGAAAGATTTAGGGGGATCAAGCGGGAATTGGCAGCAAATTGCTTGGAAATAGTTCGGCTTTTCCTTTGGGGGTAGAGACAATTCCATCTTCAGAAAAATTAGGGTGGAAAAAATTTGTGCAAAAGTTCTGACTAAAATTTTTTGGAAAGGACCAAAAAGCTTTACCCCTTTGAGCAAGAGAGAACTTTATCTTTTATTCGGGGTTTTTAAAAATCTTTTTTTTGGGC
This sequence comes from Listronotus oregonensis, assembly GCA_019359885.1. Classification (NCBI taxonomy): domain Eukaryota; kingdom Metazoa; phylum Arthropoda; class Insecta; order Coleoptera; family Curculionidae; genus Listronotus; species Listronotus oregonensis. The sequence goes on from JAHBCN010002599.1 coordinate 10,751, forward strand.
GGTCCAAATTGATTTCTTGGCCCCCGATTTTAGCCTTTTCGTTTTTGGGGCGGGGTTTTTAAGAAACTTTTTTTGGGCTTGAAGTTTTAAAAAATTTTGGCTTTTTCTTAGGTTTGAAAACCACGGTTTGTGGGTTTTAATTATGGGGGTTTTTTTTGGGTGGGGAAAAAAGGTCTCAATGCCTAGTTGAATTGTTTCGGTAATTTGTTTTCATATTTCTGAAGGACGGGGAAAAAAAATTTGGATTCCAAGGGTAGCTGGCAAAAAATCTCTTAGACCATCCCAGTGGGGCCCAATTGTAGTGCCAGGCCGGGGGTTTGTGGAGGATGCTTTCAGTTCCCCAAAATGAGTGGGGTAGATACGGGACCCCAAAACCCTGGCCCGAGCAACCAAGGGGGGCAGTTACTGAGCTTGATAGAGTTCGGGGATGGAAGTAAGAAAGAGATCTAGGGGGTTAGAATTATGGGTGGGAACCCTAGGAAAGTAAAGGGAGGTTCCATAATTAGATTGGTGGGCGAGTTGCTTTTCTCCGCCCGCCTGCCCTGTATCAGTTTTTGTGGAGCCTAGCCAATCCTTATTTGGGAACATTAAAATCCTTGAGGACGATTACTTCGGCCAATGGAAAGTGGGAAATAATACTGTCGATCTTTATTGAAAGGAAATCAAAGAACTCGTTGTAGGAATTGTCAGACGGGGACCGGTATATACAGCAGATGAATTTAGTAGAAGATATGAAAGTAAGTTTAAGCCAAAGAATATCAGGCCTGCCGATTCGAGGTTAGAAACCCTAACACAAGCTAGGTCGTTGCGAACGTAAGCACAAACGCCGCCATGGGATCGAAAAGATGAAATGAGTTCATAACCTGGGAAAAGGAGGTGGTTGGTGGCTGTTTTGGGACTTATTTGGGTTTCGGTAAGAAATAGTTTCTGGGGTTTGGAGGATTGAAGATAATGGTGAACAGAGTTCACGTTAGAGTTAAGCCCACATATATTTGTAAATGATATCAGACTTTTCGATGGTGGCCCCCCAAATGTACCCCTCGCCCGGAGAACCGAATGGAGGGGTATTTTACCTCCGGATAACTTTACGTCCGGGTGTGCAATCTCCTTATTTCCAAATTTTAGTAGAGTGGAAAAAAAAAGAGAAAGGAAAAGAAAAAAGAACGAAGAGGAAGAAGGAAAACTAAAAGAGAAAGAAGGAGGAGGAAGAAGGAAAACTGACTCACCGCCCAGAACTCGAAACGTACTAAGACTTCACGAGTCCTTTTTGATATAATGCAACTATTTTCTGTTTAAAGCCAGAGTCATAATACTTTCACTTTGGCATTTTATTTAGAAAGACTACTCCCACTATAAGTTATTAAGGCAGAGCAATAACTAAAGTAAATTTAAATAAAAATATATAAAATGTTTCCATCTTTTGTAAACAACAAAATACCAAAACATAATTATATTCGGCATATAAGAGCTCAACGTTTTTTTATATTTTATCAGTGAAATTCTTGAGGTTTATCAAGCGTACACAGAGTACAGTGTTGGCGGTAAGTTGCTTATCCGTAAGGTATAGTAAAAAAATAAAAGGTTTCCATACTTTTATTCGCCACTGTATATTGTAAAAATTTGGCACATTGTAAGCGACTTTTAAGAGTAATGAAGTTGTAGAGGTGTACCCTGTCGCCACCCTTAAGTTTTTCATATTAGACCTTTTTAATATGTATGTGTTATTTTTAGTCATCTGGTCAACCAATGGGTGGTAATATAAATCCTCTTGGCCAGCAAATGCCGGGATCACAAATGGGTAATCAGCAGAGTGGTCTTGGAGGAATGCAGAGTCCGGGCAGTGCAATGGGTGG
>JAHBCN010002599.1:13398-101810 GCA_019359885.1 Listronotus oregonensis
ATATTCCATGCTCAAATTAACAATTTCCATAAACAAAAATCAAGATATTTCGGAGTTCAAGAAACTAGTTGCCTTTATTAAAAGGAAAAACGATGGTTATGAGGCAAAAAAGTCAAAAAATTTTTAAAAAGAAGAAATCATAAAGTTTTTACTTAACGCGCCTGATCAAAGTTACTTAGCAATGAAAGTAATAACCATTATGGCTGGGGCATGCCGGACAGACGAAATATACAGAATGAAGCTAAGTGATGTAGAAATAAGAAATGACGTGGCTATAGTAAAAATAGTGGAGTCTAAAAATAAAGTTAAAAGAAACTTTGTAGTAACCAACGATAAAGGCACAGTTCCATGTCCATGTTTCTACAGGAATATATTAAGCTGAGACCAAGGAATGCTCTAGATGAGCGTTTATTGTATCGTTATGAAAGAGGTAAATGTGTTAATCAAGTAATTGGAAAGCACACTATTTCAAATGTACCTAAAGAAATTGCGAAGTTTTTGAAGCTTGAAGACATCAGTAGATACACTGGCCATTCTTTTAGAAGAACGTCAACTACGTTCGTTGCCAATGCTTCGGATGTCGATATTTTGGACTTAAAAAGGCATGGAGGTTGGAAGTCTTCTTCTGTTGCGGAGGGATATATTGCTGAATCCTATACTAATAAGGTGGAAATTTCAAAGAAGATTTTACTCGAAATTCCTACCAATATTCCCTCTAATGAAGTAACAGTGAAAAATATGAATATTAACGTAGTTAAAGGTGACAACGATACCCCAACAACAAATTTAAAAATTGTTAATTCAAGTATTATTCCTCCAATTTCTTTTGCTAATTGCTCAAATTGCACAATTACTTTTGATGTTAATACCTAACCTAGTTTTTTAAAATATTTTGTCGTAAATTAGTTACTTTTTATAAATAAATCCTAATATTTCCCACAAGCATATTTTCTTTTTTTTACTCTTACTTTTTTGTCCAGGCGCTGAAAATATTACTTTCGTAGCTAGCAACGCTTAGCAACCAGGTAACACGAAGGTTCTCTTTCGTTATTATTCGCGTTGCTAGGACCACAAAGTTTTCTTATTTATACAGTAGTAGAAAAAATATTTTTGGTTTTCGATTCAGAATAAAAAACTAATTCGGGTCTTCATTTTTCGCCTCTACTTACCAATCACCTTGTATATTATAAAACAAATGGCATTTATTGATTTTATTTATGCTTTAACAAACACTACTTAAAAAGCTTTACTAAATCAATCCAAGGTCGTATCTAGGATTTAAAAAAATTTACGAAAAAACAAATACAAATAGAGGATTCGCTTTCGAAACTTTTTTTTTCTAGGGGAGAGGTTCCCAAAAAAAAAACAACTTTTTTCACAAATTCCAAAGTGAAAATTATCTTAACCATTTATTTCGATAGATGTATTTCTTAGCTCCGTAACTATTGTGTTTTAGGCGGAATGCAAGGTGGTGCTGGAGGTATGCAAGGTGGACCTGGCGGTATGCCAAGTGGGATGAGTGGCATGATGGGTGGGCCTAATATGCCCCATGGAAGTGTAATGGGCGGTCACGGGGATACATACTCAATGTCTCAAACTCAAACAATCAATTTTACACAGCAAACACTTCGAAGGGCAACTGGTCCTACAGGTAATATTTTGGTTAACTAATACTTTTATTTTTGTATTTTGGTTCATTTTAATTTTATTTTGCTAGTTTTGATTTAAAGAAAATTACTACAAATAGAATATACAGTGTATCCTATGTATATTATATTTACCTTTAGAACAACAAGTTTAAGCACCCATCAAGTAACTAGTTAAAAATCAGTTACACTACATATAATTTAATATTATTTTTTAAGAGGTATAACTAGATGAGACCTTTACAGAATTATAGCTTAGGTCCATGGCAATCTAAAAAGGCCAATGACGACATTTTCTAGTAGGTCAGAATTTTTTATAACGGAAAATGTCATAAATCTGTCATGATTATTGTTTCTTACTTTTTCACACATACGTTGCGATATCTCCGTCATTAATTAAGATAGTTGAGATTTTTTTTTTGAATGATGGATAAAATGTAAGCGAAGATGGCTGTAACAATTAATTATTTAAAAGAAGCTTTGTTTTTTTGTAAACCCAAGACAAACTGGAACATTTACTTTTCTACATCACTTTTTAGAGTAATCGAGAAACTTTTTTGTTTTAAGGAATTTTGTCATACTATCTGCGTATGAAATGAAGCTAACATAGCAACAAAGTTTTTAAAAGAATCCGCAGAGCGAACAAAAAAATTAAAGATAAATATTCAATTAAAAAACTTAGATACCTACATTTATTAATAAATGATTCAAAAATCCTAATTCTAATCTATCCTTATTCTCTTTGATTCTGATAAAGGAGTACTATCTAGACTGCTACAATCTCTTTATGGTTCTAGAGTTGTGGAAGCATCTAATTTTTTTCGACAAGCTGTGATATTTCGAGTGCTTATATACCGACAATAACAGTTTTTATGATATTTAGCGTCGTAGGCAAAAAGATCTTCGTATCCTGCTAATTTAGAAATCATTTCTATATTATGTCTCTTTTTGGCAGCTGCCATAATTTTTAAATAATACGTATTTCTACCAGTCCCTATAAAAAAAAGGCTGCGGGTACTTTCAATAACTTAACAATAATTATTTTAGCAACTACTTACCAATCTGTACAGATGTTAAAACTATTTTTCCTTTTTTGCCTGATTTATAGTAAATAATATACAAACTAGTGTAAGTTTTTCTACACGCTATGTGAAATTTAACCTTTACTTTTCCACTTAAAATATCGTCTTTATGTTTCAAAATACTTTGAGCACAACTGTCTTGCCTTTTTTCAGCTGCACTGATAATTGTTATTAATCCTTTCACTCTAGGTTTATGTGTCACAAGTTTGTCATTCTCTCCCACTGTTTGTCCACAAAATAAACATTCCATATTTGATGGAAAACCACGTATACAGCACAAAAAACAAATTATATTCAATTCTCATGTACGAAGCACGTTGAAAACTAAATGACAATATAGTAAATTAGCCAACATTCAGGAATTGACGGGCATGGACAGGTTCATGAAGGAGCTGATAACGCGAAGACGCTACGCGACGGCCGGCCGCCGGCGCGGCTCCCGTCGAGGAAAAACTGCCGAACGCACGTATGCTCGTTATTTTAATTATTAATATTTCAAAAACTATGAATGGTACACTACTGTGGTTTTTTTCAAAAACTTTGTTGCCATATTAGCTTCATTTCATACGCAGATAGTATAGCAAAATTCCTTAAAACAAAAAAGTTTCGCGATTACTCTAAAAAGTGATGTAGAAAAGTAAATGTTTAAGTTTGTCTTTGGTTTACAAAAAAACAAAGCATCTTTTAAATAATTAATTGTTACAGTCACCTTCGCTTACGTTTCCTCTATCATTCAAAAAAAGATAATCTCAATTATCTTAAGTAGTGACGAAGATTTCGCGAGGTATGTGTGAAAAAGTAAGAAACATTAATTATGACAGATTTATGACATTTTCCGCTATAAAAAACTCTGACCTCCTAGAAAATGTCGTCATTGGCCATTTCAGATGCCCAAGGACCTAAGCTATCGTTCTGTAAAGGTCTGTCTGGTTATACCTTAAAAAAAAGTGAAGAAGGAAGCGACTTTTTTAACGTTTTGCGATCTACTATTAATAATAATACATGTTTCTATTTATTATTTGATTTACGCTTGGTAAAATCTTAAAAAAGCAATTCTTAAGGTATTAACAATGATCTATTTTTCAATATATCTATGATTTATAAATTAAATATTATGGAGTAATAGACTAGCCTTTTTAAATTTATTAAATAATAATTTTATTATCCGTTCATAATACTTATATTATTTTATTTTGTGTCATTGATTAAGGGGGTATTCTAGAGTATCTCTAGAGACCCGAATTTCGGGCCTTTTTTGACGGTCGATAAAAAAACAATAATTAAATTATCCAATTGTTATCGTTTGTTTATTTATATTTTAAGAAACCACAAAAAAAATATGTTTTACAAAGTTACACGCTGTTGAAGTAGAGGGGGAAAAAAGACCGTGTTTGCAAAATGGCGGTTTCTCAAAAAAATGTTTTTTAACTTTTCTAAATTTTTAGAAAACAGTAAAAATTGAAAATTTCGTTTATTTTTGTTGGTTTTTACCATGGAGGGATAAAGAAATAAAAAATTTCGTGCTAACTGTTAAGACTATCGATCAGTTAGAACTTGAGATTTTGTGAAAAACGTTTGGAATAAAGTAGTTTCGAGAAAAACCTAAAGTTTTAAGTTAAGTTTCAGGCAGTCTAATGGTGCCCATTCACGTACAGGCGTACTGCAGTCTATGAACTGACAGATCTGATTTGCAGAGCAGGACTGCAATGGGCCACACACGTTCGGTTAAACTGAAACGATGCGGCCTGCAGGCCACGGCCTGACAGTCTTACGGCCGAGTGATGATCGCGTTGTTAAATTTAGCAATGGACTTAGCAGTTTAGAATGTTTAACAAAACGTCATTGTCAGTGTTATTCAATGATTTTAGTAGGCAACCTGTCAAAATCTGACATTTTGTTAAACATTCTAAACCGTTGTCAACTTAGCAAATTGTTAAAAGTTAACAACGGTTTAGAATGTTTAACAAAATGTCAGATTTTAACAGATTGCCTACCAAAATCATTGAATAACACTGACAATGACGTTTTGTTAAACATTCTAAACTGCTAAGTCCATTGCTAAATTTAACAACGCGATCATCACTCGGCCGCTAGAATTACAGGCCGCCTCATTATTTGCCATACACACACAGTCCGTCGCATAATTTTCACAGTCCGGAATTTTTTTTTTTGCATAAGAACAATAAACATTAATATTTTACGAAAAAAAAACTAGCTTTGTACCTTTTAATTTTGTTATTAACTAAACTTGTAAAACGGTTAAAAAATACCAGCAGTAAGGATTTCAAAAATTATCTTAGAATAGACGAGAAATTATTGACATTAGTGAAATCGTACATAAAACAAAGGGACACAGTAATGAGAAAAGCAATGAGTGCTAAAGAAAGGTTAATGGTGACCCTGCGATATCTAGCAACTGGACGTGCATTTGAGGATTTAAAATTTTCTGTAATTATTTTTGCACAAGCACTGGGAAAAATAATACCAGAAATCTGTGAATGCATTTACAAAGTTTTTATGCTCCTTCCAAAGGTACTTCTAATATTATTATTATTTTTTTTTTGACTGTATCAATTGAAGCATTTTTGTTTACGGTTTTGCAGTAATTTATTAGTTTTTTTTCATAAGCTTTTGCCTTTTCTTTTCGATGTGAGTAATGTTTTGACCTTATATTCCATAAACTTGGTAATTGTCGATAAATATCAATAAAACCAGTAATAAATGATGGCTGATTTAACGCCAAATCACACATTTTTACTACAACTCTATACACAATTTTAAAAGCAATGAAAGTCTCTGTCGTACGATCAGAACTGACGATTATTCACTACACACACGCAGTTTCTTCACAGTTTAGGCGAACTACAGGCACAGTCCTGCAGGCCACCTGTCTGTGTATGGTAAAATGTGGACTGAAGACTAGATCGCTCAAGCCGGCTACACACGATCCGGCAGGCCTGTCAGTTCGAACTGAACAGTCCGCCTGGAGTCCGGTCGCCTGAGCGTGTATATATTCCGGTCGACTTGTCAGTTAAGACTGTTCAGGCGGCCGGAGAGAAATCAAAATTATGTTCGTTTAACCGTTCGGCCTGACGTACTCAACGACAAGCCTGAACGTATGTATGGCACGGCCGCCTGTTGGGACATCAGGTGTCAGGTCAAACAGTTCAATTTCATTACAGTATCTTTTCTTTCTATTAAAGGTGATACCAATGATAAAAGTTGCAGATACGTGTCTTCATCCATACGTAGATAATTGTGCCAATCTGTGGGAGCTAACTTCAGGTCATTCAGCAAATTCACATGAGAAAAAACGCTCCTTTTTTTCAACCAATCTTTACACCATACTTTTTTTTTTTGGATTTGTTTTTACCCAAAGCAAGTACTAAGCCGAGAAGTGCTAACGCCTCGTCGTCAGTAGAGGCCATGATGATGGAGACTGATATTTCATATTCGCCTGAACGTGTGGAGGGTGGTCAGTCCATCAGGCGACCGGTCTTCAGGCGGACTGTTCAGTTCGAACTGACAGGCCTGCCGGATCGTGTGTAGCCGGCTTCACAGTTCGGGACTGCAGTCCGACTGTACGTGAATGGGCACCATAACAGATAGACTAGACCAGTACTTATAACTTACATTTCTTCAATCAGCGATTTCGGCTCCATATATCGGGCCTTCTACCTCAAATTAATTTCTCTCCTTATTTTGAAGCATTTGCGGCTTTCATTATCAGAACACTTTTTTAAGAAGAATTTAATTTAAGTAAAAATATTTTTCTAACTTTAATTGTTTTTGAGATATTTACCCAAACTTGGATTTTAATACGGACGCCATATTGGATTTTTACATTTTCGAAAAGAGCTCTTTAAGAGCTTTTCATTGATGTATCACAAGTTTAGGTTTTCAAATTGCTTAAGCTCTAAAAACGATAATTTTTGTTTATTTGATAGTAGGCTTAGACTAGTAAAAAAAACTAAAAACCGCCTATTGTTTTGTTTCGTCTAAACTGGTCGAAACTAAAATGGCTATAACTTTAAAAATAAATGGAATTTTAAAAAATCCTTTTAAGGAGATATTCTGGAATACCTAAACTATCGATATATATGAAAAAAAAATGTTTTGACTAGCATATCTCTTAAGGCTTTTATTAAAAAAATAACTAAACATGAAAATGGATTAATATTGTACTCTTCATTTATTTTAATATAACTTCTTTAGGAATGGGAGCACATATGGGTGGTCCAGGAGGACCATCAATGGGTCCAGGAGCAGGTTCGATGGGTCCAAGGCTTATGTCGCACAAGCCCTGGAACAACAAAAATTACAGCAAATGTTGCGTGCTCAGCAAGCAATGCAGCAACAGCAGCAACAACTTAGACCGCCTCCTCCAGATTACAAAGCTAGTGCTGGATTGGGTCAGGGAATGCAGCCAAGATATGGAGCACCCGCGCCGCCACCCAATATGAGAAGAATGCCTCACCAACCTATACCACCTTCAGGTAATAATGGTAGAGCTATTTTGTTATTGGAGTAAAATGCATTATTGGTTAAGGTTATTTTTTTAATTTTTAGTAATAAATAGCAAAGAAAATGGTAATGCCTTAAATTAAATTTTAAATAAATACCTTTATACAGTGTGTCTCAAATTGGGCCTACATGTATTGGTAACTCGGGAACCATTAGAGCTACAGTGTTGGTTAAATTAGGAAAGTTTTAGACAATTTAAAATTAAATCTGCTTTTAGATTTTATTTATCTTTTATGGTTTTTGAGATAATTAGGAAAAACCAAAATGGTGCATTTTTAACTTTTCCCTGTAGCTTGCAAACTACCAATTTTTTACATTTTCGAAAAGAGCTCTTTAAGAGCTTTTCATTGATGTATCACAAGTTTAGGTTTTCAAATTGCTTAAGCTCTAAAAACGATAATTTTTGTTTATTTGATAGTAGGCTTAGACTAGACTACGTAATGGCCGCCCCGTTTCATAAAAAACAAATGATATGCATCCGGAGCGGCTCAACCTAACCATAGACATTTAAGATTCTTAGTGATGAACTTGTTTTCCTATGGATCTTTTGTGAGAGCGAAATTCAAAACTTATACAAAAAAGTGATGCTTTTTGCAAAAATTAATACTTCCTAATATTACCTTAAACTTATAATAATTAAACACAACTGTAAAACAAAAATGTATCAGTAAACAAGAAAATAAAATCACAGTACATGTCTTCCTCCATTTTCCACACATCTCTCGCATTTTTCCACACCATGCGGGTTACTCGGCGTAACGTGTTTCGGTTGATGGAAGCAAACACATTCCGTACCTTGTGTTCTAGTTCCAGCCTAGTTTCGGGCGGAGAAAACTCGTACAAATCATTTTTTGCTTGTCCCCATAGGTAAAAATCAGGGGATATGATGTCCGGTGATTTAGCTGGTCAAGCAATTGGCCCATTATTAGAGATTATGTTGTCATTAAAGGTATTCTAAGGACCTCCATCACCTCCCTGGTACTGTGCGCTGGACATCCGTCTTGCTGGAACCACAAATTATTCATTTCATTTGGCGGAACTGTATTTCTAATGGCCGGTAAAATCAGTCCTTGCAGGAGTAGCAAATACCTATCTCCATTCAGAGTTTCTTCAAAAATTAATGGTCCAATTAAACGGTTGTCTAAAACAGAAAAATAAATGTTTTATCTAATTGTGAGACGTAAATTAAAGGTGCATTTTAAATTACCTATGATGCCACACTAGACATTAAAGCCAAACCTTGTTTGTAGCCGTCTTTTTTTTTAAATTATGTGTATTTTCTATATTCCAGCAGTGATAATTGTTGAAAATTCCACAATTTGTAAACCGGGTTTTGTCTGTCCAGAGAACCTTGGATTAGAAATTGGGTATTTGTTGACATTTAGTAATAAACCATTGACTAAAGGTGATTCGTCTATTGAAATCATTCTCCTGAAGACCCTGGACAATACGTGGTTTGTATGGATGAAAACGGTGTTTTTTTAAAGACCGATGCACAGATGACTTAGGAATTGTTGTCTGTTCTTTCACTTTTCTAACCGATGTTGTGGGATCATCTCTAACTTTTTCCATTAAAATCGCCTCTCTTGTTTCATTATTTTTTGTATAAGTTTTGGGATTCGGTTTCACAAAAGATCCATAGCCTAACAAGTTCGTAACTAAGAATCTAAAATGTCTTTGGTTAGATTATTGCCGCTCCGGAAATTGTTCCTCGTATGCAAGTGCTGCAGCTTCTGTATTTCTGTTAGATTTAAAATAAATTTCTAGCATATCCATTGGATTAATTAAGAGCCATTATTGTAAAGACTTAAAAGAATCAAAACTTGAATTTTTGTTGAAGGCGTTTCTAAACGAGAAATAAGATGCACGCTAATTTTGACATTTACATTATTTAAATTATAAGATGCGTTGGAAAAATACTTTTACTTAAATTAAATTCTTCTTAAAAAGGTGTTCTTATAATGTAGTAATCTTAAAACCCTAAAATTGGTAGTTTGCGAGCTACAGGCAAAAGTTAAAAATGCACCATTTTGATTTTTCTTAATTATCTCAAAAACCATAAAAGATAAATAAAATCTGAAAGCAGATTTAATTTTGCCATTAAATTGTCTAAAACTTTCCTAATTTAACCAACACTGTAGCTCTAATGGTTCCCGAGTTACTAATACATGTAGACCCTATTTGGGACACACTGTATTTTATATAATTAATCCCCTTAAGGCCAATTGGGGAACAAATAAATTAAAAAGTTAAGCTATGTTAGTCCACATACAAACATTTTGCTCAATAAAACACGTTTATTAATTTTATAATATTTAAATTTTAATATTCCATTAGTTAAAATATTGAAATGGGAATTCACTAAGTAGGCCTTAATTAAAGCAGCTTTAATTTTACACTTCTGAGATTATAACACAAAATAAGTAAGGCCAGTAAAATAGTAATTTCTTTATTTATCAAGCCTTATTTTCTTGTTCCAAGGCATAACTAACATATTTTTTGCGTTTTGTGGTTGTTTGTTTGGTTGCATATCAGGGTTGGCAAAAAACCACAAGCAACCACGCGCACCCGCACAACTTGTGAGCGGACAAAGCGGTGAGGCGGCACGCAGCAACACTTCTGAACTTAAACTGATCAAAAACAAAAAACGGTTTTATTAATTTAAGTGATGAAAAACCTTTGTAATGTTTTTTTTATAACAGGGGATTTAATTTGAGGTATAATTTCTTTTTTTATTTTAATCATACGGTCCTATACCTGATACTTGTCATGTATCTGTTAATTTTTGCGTTATTATTTGTGATTTTTAAGTTGCTGTTTTTATTTTCATAAAAATTAAACATTTAAAAACAGAATTAAATATGTTTATAACTAAAAGTATATGCATCATTTAGGTAGGTAGGTAGGTAGGTTTAAAGTGAGTGGGTATAACACCCTTCCACCGCGACCGATCGGTCTATAGTGGCTCACACCTTTTTAAATTTCTCCCACCAGGTCCAGACTCCTAATAAATCTGATGATCCTGTTGAGAGAGAGATCTTTCACCTTCCCCGGCAACAAGGTGTCATTGCCGAGGATTGCTAATCTTAGTCGTGCCATTGCTGGGCACGAACACAGTTTGTGTTCTGCCGATTCATCCCCCTCCATGCACATGCGGCACTGCTTGGCCGTTCCATAAGATATACCGATGACCGGTTCCGGCCCTGTGAATTTTGTCTCCGCTCCCCTTTTGGCAAGGAGGTCTGCGGATTCATTACCCTCTAGGCCGGTGATGCATCATTGAAGTTTTGACCATTTTTGACCACTAAATGCTCAAAACTGATTATGACCTGTCCGGTTTTAACCCGAATAAAACCAATGGTTTTAACCACCTTGCCCGAAACTTGCCAACCCTGTTGCATATGCTATCAAGATTATAACAATAATGTCATTGTCAAAACAACTGATAAACCAAAAGTTTCAGTTTTCATTATAGGGGGTAGAAAGATAAAGGAGCACCATCTCTTATGGCTGTTTGGCTCAAAAAGTGGCCCCAGAGTAGCACTAAAGAGGCGCTGGTGTAGCGAAGGGTATGAACCAATCAAAACCAATGACCTTGACCGCAATATATAAAGTGAAGTTTAAAACAGAGAGGTTATTAGTTTAAAAACGGTCCTTAGTAACACCAGCGCCATCTTAAGAAGGGGGGGGGGCAAATAACTATCAAGTGACGTCGAGTTTTTTTTTATTTTTCAATTAGTATCAATGTTACAATAACAAATAGGTCGACTTTATTGTTAAAAAATTGTCATTTTGGCTCGGTGTGGATTAAAAGAAAAACTAATTAACTAATTGAGACAATTGCTTTAGCAATAAAGGGTAGTTTTCACCCCTAAAAAATAAAGAGCGCACAAAATGGATTTTAAAGAGAAGGCTATGTTAAGCTTTAACACAAATTTTTATGCAAATCTATGCATTTTGAAAAAATTGCCAGGTTTTTTTTTCAACTTTGTTTCCTGGACTTTAAGAAGAAAACAAGGTGTTTAACTTGGAATAAAAATGTTAATAATTGTGTCACTTACCCTCATTTTGTATGTTCTATTTGTAATACTAGTTTATTAGATAAGAATAAGAAGTTGATCAGTTAAGAGGTTAAATAATAAAGATTTAAACAAATATTTGGGCCTTCTAATAATATTAAACAAAAACAGTAATAGCCGTTTTTCATGATTTTTTTTTATTAGCTTATTGCAAAGCCACATGAAAATAAAGGGCAAAAATATTTTTTCCCGATTTTTTTGGCCTCCGGAAACGCCTTAAAAATCAATTTTAAGTTTGAATTTTGTAGGCCCGTGACGTCACGGCCCTAAATTTTCTATTGGTGGAATTTCTGCTTTGTTGTCAGCTTTTTGTTATTCGATACGCCTGGCATATCAATATGCGCATGTCAATGTCAACCTGTATAACCTGTAACCTCTAATATTTATTATTAATTTCTAATTTGTAAATAGTGTGTGTTCTTTTCAAATATTCTAATTTATTACTATAGTTATTATTATCGCCAAACTTTCCTTGATATGAACCGTTTTTACGAGTAAATTTCCATTATTTTATTCAAAATGAAAAAAAGTGTATTGTTATTATTTGCGAAACGATTGTCGATATCGATAGTTCCTAAACAGACTTGGCATCCATGTTGAATTTGATTGGTTAGGGGAGTGGCGGGCTATTTAAATTACAATGATAATTAAATCTTAAATAGAAAAGTAAGGGGTTTGTATTTTTCCGTGTTATTTAGCAGGTTTTGCTTAATTGTGTTTCTACTTTTAATTTTTACACAAAACATTCTCAATATCAATTGAGTAAAAATACTCTATTGTCGAAGCTTTATAATGACTACTTTTTAATATTTTAGGCCCTATGATCCGATCCAATATATACATGCTTCAGCAACAACAGCAACAACAAATGCCAGGAAGGGCGATGTATAATCGTCAACCAGGGCCAATGGGAGGTATGGACACTATTCAACAAAATAACTCAGAGTGGCGCCATTTATTGATGTCTCAGCAACAAAACGCTAATTTTGGATCAGTGAGACCTGGTTTCCAACAAGCAGGTACGGTTTATTTTTTGTTTTCCGTGTTTGTTCTAACTTTTCGTGGTGCTTTGTTTAAATATAGCCACCTTGGTTGTTCAGTAGCTTTTTCTAAGCTGCTGTGGGTGCGGATATGTGTGATTTATTTATTTTTTTTTATTTATTTAAATTCGTTTATAGATCTTTACAAAAAGATATAAAACATGCCACAAAAAAAAACTGAAATAAAATTACAAAATACAATCTGTTCAACAAATTTCAAAACATCACAAAAGAGTGTCATGTCACTTCATCCGAGAGGAACTCGTCTATGGTGTAATACATTTTCTCTTTAAAAAACAATTTAGTTTTTCTTCTAAAATACCTATATTCAACTTGCTGTCGAAGAACCTTAGAAAGGTGGTTATATACTCTTATGCCCATAAGCATCGGACCTTTGTGGACCACATCATACTGTGATTGTGGAAGCACTAAACTTGATTTATTTCTGGTGTTATATGTGTGAGTGTCGGCATGTGCAAGCAGTGAATTCATGTTTCGAAACACATGGCATGCTGCTTCTATCATATAAAGGCATGCCAGTGGCATGATCTGATGTTCTCTAAACAAACTTCGACAAGATTCCCTTTTTGATTTGTTAAGCATAACCCTAACAGCTCGTTTCTGACACAGGAAAACACGAACAGCCTGGACGAACATCCCCAAAGCAGTATGCCGTACGTAAGTCAGACTGCACCTCAGCAAAATAGAGAGATTTTAATTGCTGCACACTCAAAACAGGTCTTAAGCACCTGATCTGAAAGATTGCCGTATTAATTTTTCTTAACAGTTTATCAGTGTGGATTCCCCAATTAAAGGTGTCCTGCAACCATACTCCCAAGAGGCGCGCATGATCCTGTCTCTTTATTACTGCTAGTTGCTGCATCCTTATTTCCGTAATGTTAATTTGCCTTTGCCTGTGATGAAATATCAAAAATTGCGTTTTCGATGCATTCAAGAAAAGCCCAATGGCAGTAAACCAATCCACAAGCTTTGAGACATTTTTCACAGGATTTGGTGGTTTCAGCTGAATCCTCAGAGACTAGAATTGTTGCGTCATCAGCGTAAAGGGTAATTTTGTAATCTGACAACGAAGTGACAAGATCCGCTAGGTACAATGAAAACAGTATTGGGGATAATATTCCTCCCTGAGGCACTCCCATCTCCACTTTAAGTCGTTCCGATTGAAAAGTTTGAAATTTATAGTTTTCATTGTCACGAACTTCAGTGTATTGCTCTCTATCGTGCAAGTATGATCGGAACCAGTCAAGAACCCTGCCTCTTATTCCCACATGCTTCGAGCTTCCTAAGTAGTCTGTCATGAGGGACACAGTCAAAAGCGCGACTCAAGTCACAGAAAATAGCCACCGGACAGCGCCCATTAGAGAGGTCATCCAGAATACCACTATAGAGCTCCGTCGAAGCGGTCTGCGTACTCTTGCCTTCACTATAGCCATGCTGTTCTTCAGGAATTAGTTTGTATTTAGTGGCAAAACAGTTCAACCTTTCCAACATACAATACTCAAAAACCTTTGAGATGTGATTGTGTCAGTTAAGGTTATCCTCGAAAGTAAACTATGAGTACTGGCAAAGATGACTGTGTTTTTATAGCATTTAACTGAGCAAAATTTCTGGTGCTCTAGTCCAGTATTAATTGAAGGATCTATAAAAGAGATATATGCATTAGTATTTGCTTGTTTTCCAACTGGGGCTTAGAGACTGGTTTAGGAAACTGAATATTAGAGTATAGGATACTATCGTCAGCAAAACTATGAATGGAATTGTGAAAGTAGGTAGATCGTTGATGTGAAGAGAAAATAGAGTTGGTGTCAGTACTGGGATCCCTCAACTTAAATGAAGAAAGCCAGAAAAGAACCCATCTAAAATAAATAAGAACACACTCTTTTTTATGACGAAATATTAATATATTAAAAGTTATGAATGAATAAATTTTTCATTGCCCCCAGAAAAACTGACAGACAAGATATAAGTCTGTAATTAGAAGGGAAAGTTTTAACTCATTTCTTGTTCTCTGCAAAAATGCTCGTGCCATAAGAAATCCAAAAGATGCAAGTTACGTTTAGGTGCAAGTTCAGAAGCAATTCTTTTT
The DNA here is from genome assembly GCA_019359885.1 of Listronotus oregonensis. Taxonomy (NCBI): domain Eukaryota; kingdom Metazoa; phylum Arthropoda; class Insecta; order Coleoptera; family Curculionidae; genus Listronotus; species Listronotus oregonensis. The sequence goes on from JAHBCN010002599.1 coordinate 27,877, forward strand.
TTGGAGGAGGTATTCTAGTCTAGAGGCATGAATTTCAAGCCTTTTTTCGAACTCGATTAAAGAAAATAGAATATTTTTCCTATTTATTTTTTGTTGCCTATTTATTTGTATTTCAGAAATACCTAAAAAGAATTAAAAGATAAAAAAATTAAAAACTCAAAAAGTTGTCGGCTGGTAAAGTGGCGGGGCCAAAAAAAGAGGAATGGCGTGCAAGATTCCAACCCTTCTGGTGATCTGAAACAAAAAAATCGAACGGATTCTTAATTAGTAAAGATATCGCTATCTCCTTAAGCGCGAACAAGTAAAGAAAAATATATATATACAGGGTCCTGCAGCTCACCTCCCGTCTTATGAACCTCATTTATTATTCACTGTAAAATTTTCATATTATGCAGACGTTCCCCTTAACCCACGGTGCATTTCAGGAAAATAATTTTGGTTATACAGGGTGTCACAAAAAAGTGTGACGTCACGATGGTGAATTTTTTTAAATGGAACACTGTGTATTTTTTTATATATTTAAGTACATCTTGTAGTTATCTATCTTCCTCTAAAATTTTGTCAACATCGGTTCATTAATTTCAGAGAAAAAAAATAAAATATAACAAAAAACTGTTTTGCGCCATTGAATTTAAAAATGAATAAAAATACCAATAGTGCTTGATTAATAGAACTAAACAAAGAACTTATTAAGTAACGTTATATCAGTCGCTTATGTCCTGTTTGGATAATTCGAACTGTACAGGGTGTCCAAAATTTAGTGTCAAACCCTTCAAATTTGAAAGCACTTTATTTTTCTTATTTTAAATATAAGCCCCTGTATATTTTTAGATCGTTGGATGTAGAATTAAAAAACAAAAATTTTTCTAATTATAACCCTATTGAAATTCCTAACACATTAAAAGTTATTTGTTGGAAACTCATTTTTGCATGTATTTTAATAGTAATACTATTGAATAAAAATAATAGGTGGCTATGAAAAACAATTTATTGACATTAGAGTTTTCTAATAACATTAATTATCACCTAAAATTTGGTTAAAGTTACATAATTGTTAGCCAAAAGTATTAAAAATTAAAAATTAGGTTTATTTATCATTTAAAGGTTTTTTTTTATTAATTTAATTCAATTAATAAATAATAATAATTTACTCGAATTTTTATAATATGTCAAACTAAGATTTTGTAAGTAAATAAACTCCAATGTCAATAAATTGTTTTTCATAGCCACCTATCATTTTTATTCAATGTTATTGCTAATAAAATGGATGTCAAAAAGAGTTTTCAACGAATAACTTTTAATGTGTTAGAAATTTCGATAGGGTTATAATTTAAAAAATGTTTGTTTTTTAATTCTGCATCTAACGACCTAAAAGTAGTCAAGGGCTCGTATTTAAAATAAGAAAAATAAGGTGCTTTCAAATTTGAAGAGTTTGACACTAAATTTTGGACACCCTGTACAGTTCGAATTAACCAAACATGACCTAAGCGACTGATATTACGTTACTTAATAAGTTCCTTGTTTCATTCTATTAATCAAGTACTATGGTATTTTTATTAATTTTTAAATTCAATGGTGCAAAACAGTTTTTTTTATATTTTATTATTTTTTTCTCTGAAAGTACTGAACCGATGTTGACAAAATTTTAGAGGAAGATAGATGGCTACGAGAGGTACCTAAATATATATAAAAAATACACAGTGTTCCATTTAAAAAAATGCAACATCGTGACGTCACACTTTTTTGTGATACCCTGTATAACCAAAATTATTTTCCTGAAATGCGCCGTGGGTTAAAGGGAACGTCTGCAAAATACGAAAATTTTACAGTGAATAATAAATGAGGTATATAAGACAAATATATATATATATATATATATATATATATATATATATATATATATATATATATATATATATATATATATATATATATATATATATATATATATATATATATATATATATATATATATATATATATATATATATATATATATATATATATATATATATATATATATATATATATATATATATATATATATATATATATATATATATATATATATATATATATATATATATATATATATATATATATATATATATATATATATATATATATATATATATATATATATATATATATATATATATATATATATATATATATATATATATATATATATATATATATATATATATATATATATATATATATATATATATATATATATTTTATTTTTAAGTTTTTAAACTTTTAAGACCAAAAAACCCCTTAAACGATTAGTATTAAGAGAAGAAATAATACAGAAATAATTGGCTGTTGGCAGAGAAAAACTAACAGGAGTATAAAGAGAATAGGCAACAAATAGTTTAGCAGTGTTCGTCTTTTTTCCTTAAAGGTAGAAATAATTTCGACTTTAAAAGTTAGGGATGGAAAATAATTAATATAAAAGTTTTGACTGATGTTTTGGACAAACTAAAATAATTTACTGCCATGCAAGCAAGAAAGAGCTTTGTTTTTTATGCGATTGTCAAAAGAATCTGCTAACATGTAGTGCCCGATGCGTGCATACATTCTATCATCCTAGAATGTGCAGAGTATGACACAATGATCAAGGTGTAATTCGAGTGACTAAGGAGGGCAGTTAACAAAAATCTAATGGTTTTATAAAGGGATTTAAAGTAAGTGACTTGACTGTAAAGGTTTCTACTGCTTTGTCCCGACGATTATATTTTGTTAATTTGAACCACTTATCATTGTAAATAAACAATTATTTTTCTAGGAGGATTTAACATGAACATTGGTGGTGGTTCAATGCAACAAATGACAGCTTTACAACATCAACAGCAACAACTGCGTGCTCAACAAGCTGGCTTAGGCAGTGCCCAAGGTGGCATGGGGCAAATGATGGGTAACCAAGGTGGGCCAATGGCACAAATGAGCTCCATGAACCAAGCTATGTTACACATGCAACAACAGCAAACACTTATGCAACAAAATTCACAGGTTTGTATACACTTTAAAATTTATATGAAAAAAAAAAACATCAGGATAATGTCTCTTCATGGCGGTAATGGCATTAAACAGAACATATTTTTAGAAGTCAATTATCAAAATTTTAAATTGGAAAATATTTAAAAAATAAACCCTTTTAATTAAGCATTTCTGTCAGAATCCATATAAAAATATCGGTCGAGGCGCTGCATACAAACAATATCACCAATAACAAACATCATCTTAAGATATAAGATATATCCTCAAGTCCAAAATTTCTGTCAATGACGCATCGATCGCCTTTAGAGTGCCCCGGGTTGTGCGGCGTCAGGAGAATCAATTCCAGTGGCGTGTGCATTTCAGAAAATAAATGATAAAATTTCGTCAAATCATGAAAATATTTTTTACAAACAAAAGTTATTTTCTCACTTTTCATCAACCTTTTAAATTAGTAACAAGCCTATATTATTTTGGTTATTATTCGAAATAATAAAAATTGCAAAGTTTTTGCTAAATTTTTCACACCTCCTATTTTGAGGTCATAGAACACAAATTTGAGTTTTTTTGGCGATTTCTCATAATTAAAAAAAAAATACATTTTTTACTTTTATTTCACCTTCTCCGATTTAATTTTGCTACATGAAAAAAATAATAAAATTTCAGTCTTAACATAAAACATAAAAACAGAACGATAGACAATCCAAGTTACACCGACTTGCCAATTCACCACCGAGCTTGCAAATTCAATATTAAATACGATATTGGCACGCATTGCTTCATCAAAAATATCCACTATATAAAGAACACGAAAGCCCTGAAATCATCAGCTTGTGGAATCCAATAACTATTTCGGGTCTTTCGAGTTCCATATTTAGTGGATATTTTTGATCAAACATTGCGGGCCGAGCGAAGCAAGATCCGCATACCTCATAACAATGTCATAAAGAAAACTATTACAATTTGGCAACAGGTCAATATTTTTAGAATTTCGAGTTAAATTCGGACTTAAAGGTTTTACCTACTTTTTATTGAAAATGATGGTTTTTTCCTTTCTTTTTGATTTTTTTTTAATATTAAAATAGTGTGAGTTTTTTAAATTTATGTTTTCATGCAAATGACAGAATTTAAAGGAATATGTCGTAAAATGTAATTAAAAAATTTAATGATTATTCTTTTGCAATGCTATAAGAGGCGGCAAAAAAAAACAACTTTTGATTCATGTTTAACAATCCGAAAGTAGAAAGTTGCAAAAAATAACGAAAAAATCGCATTTCCCAGTTATTCGAATAATTACTAATATTGGTTATTTGCCTTTTAAAACTCCGAATACCGTACGCGAAAAAACTTTTGTTGAAGTTGCACATATCTCTGCAGCATCCAAAGTGGTTAGTTCAGGATTTCGTTCCCAAATCCCATGGTAAACATTTTTAACCATTATTCGTTCTTTTAACGTTAAGTAAGTTTTTTTTGTAGGCGAATTACTAGTTGAAGGTTGGTTAATATTCACAGTTAACTGAATTAAAAGCACCTAACAACACTAAATCTTTATTTACAATTATATACACTAAATAAGATAAACTATAATAAAATTGGCACAAAACAATATTTATATACTAAAAAAACTAGAAATTTACAATATTTAGAAAATACCCTGTATAGCAATTAAAATTTAAACTTACAAAATCTGTCCATAATCAATAATAACTAAATACAATCATCGAACAGCACGAAAACCCTGTCGATACGCTTATTTTTGAGTCTGTTCAAGTTGTATACTAAAGGATGTGTGTTGCCACATTTATTGTCTTTTCGATAACAATGATTTCAATACAAATTGGCGTGCTATTTAAATGCGATTGCTGGCTGGTAAGTTATTCTCGCGAATTATGACAACGTGGCGATGAAAGTTTTGGCCGGTTCACTTATATTTGAGCGGAAAAGTATATCATAGGCTTAAAAATCTTTTACTAGTGTTAGATTTTTATTCAGCCGCTTCGTCGGTTGGGTGGCCGGTATTAAATGAGTCACTGACAGAAATTTTGGACTTTAGGTATAGTTAATTTTATTTTGCCAAAAAAAAATCTTTCAAAACCGTTTTTTTTATAGTATCACCTAAATTCCCTAATGAATCGTTTTAGGTATCAATTAAAAATTCAGTTATAGGATTTTACTAAATGAGAAATTTTTTATAGATGTCAATGTCCAGCATTCACATGCAGCAGTCACAGTCGATTTCTGTTAATGGTCTGCAACAATCTCAGCAACCCGGAGGTGGTATGATAGCCAGTGCCTCGTCCAATTCAAATAGTGTTGGTGGTGCTCTTGCAGGGTTTAACCCTCAAGCTTCCGATTTCAATTTCGAATTCCTTGATAATCTTCCTGGGGCAAATGATGGCCAACCATTTACTGATCAAGAACTATTAAATTCATTCGACACTGATGCTGGCTTTACTTTAGATTTCTAAGAATTTTTCTTATTTCTCAATTTTATTAGTTTGAAAATTTGCAATTTTAAGGGAAAGTAGTTTTATGTTTAAATTGTAATATAAACAGCCCCTCATGCTGGTCTACCTTTTTAGCCTACGACAGATATTTTTGACACTTCATAATTTATAAATTATTAATAAAATTTTAGCTCAAATCTGTCAGTTAATAAAGGTAAATCTATTTGCCCTTACAGTTCTTAATTTTTGACAAGGTAATCAAAACTAACTCCATTACGGGCATACCAAATAAAGTTGTGTCCCAAAACTTTTCACAATATCATACAATTTTATTTTTTAATTTATTCGTGCAAGAAATTGGAAGCTAGGCAGGAAGTTAGCGAATCTCTAAAAAAAACGTTAATATTAAAAATATTTATGCTATATGTTTGCTCTCGAATATATTTTTTACGATTTAATAATAGTTTGCCGCTTTTTATTTATTAAAAAAATGATAATAAATTGTGTTTTGAAATGACAGCTATTTTCTCAAATAAATCCCGTCAGCTTTACCGTGACAATCGTAATATTTTAACGCCTAATTTTGGTGCGCTAACTTCCACCCTGTACTACAATAAATAAAAAGCTTGCGTTTTATTTAGTGATATCTAAAAATTTTCGAAGATCACAATTATGGATCATAAAATTGATATTGATATCACCAAAACAAAAAAAAATTGGTCTGTGCATTTGACGAGACCCTTCCATCTATACGTATTTTGATGCGCTGAATCCAAATCGTCCGTTTGGCCCATACACCCTAAAATTTTGAGTAAATTGCGAAAAACTGCTAAAAATGGTTGAAAATTTTAGTTGAGTTCAATAAAAACGATTTTTTTTTATTTAACTTGATCAAGTATGTGTCTTATGTATTTCGATACGCTGAATCTAAATCCGTAGTCCGTTTGGCTGGTCACTCTTCAAATTTTAAGTAAATTGCAAAAACGCTAAAAATGGATAAAAATTGCAGTTATGGAAACGAATTTTTTTTATTGGACTCGATTAAAGGTATGTTTCCTTCTACGCGGCTGCCGCTTGCGGCTAACGCACTACGTTAGCCGCAAAGCACTCCTACTACTGTTTTTAAATGTGCCTGGTTTGTTCCGAGCGGCCGTCGTATGCGTCCGCTGTCAACGACTGCGATTGATGCGACTGGACTGCTGAAGAAGCAGTGAAGCCGCAGTCGTGTGTGCGACTGATATTTTGTTTGTGTTGTTTTGTGTGGAATGTCTGGTGTTTTTTTTAATTGTTGAAAATTAAAAAATTTTTAAATGAGGTACTGGAATTTTTATTACCTATTTAAGAGCTTTTAAGATCCCAAACCCAATGATGTTTCGCACTTATTCGAAAAAATCAGTTTAATGTTTTCCCAAGATCCTGCCAAAAATATATTGTCTGACTCTCTCTAACATATGGTTTCTTATGAAAATTGCCATTAATATAAATTTTTTGAATAAGTGCAACATATTGTTGGTTTTGGGAACTTCATAGCTCCTAAAATATATAATTAAAAAATCCAGAGCCGTATTTAAAAAAAAAACAGTTGATGATGGCAGCTCAAAGACGAAACGTCGGTGTATAAATTTAATAACACTATCTTGTAGAACAGAAAAAGTAGCAATGGAAATGTAAAAGTTATTTTGTTAAATCCATTCAAATAAAGCCATAAAAAAATAAAAACGAAATCGCGAATAATCGTTTTTTCCAAAAGTATGAATTTAAAATTTTTGAGGTTCTAAGGTGGCATTTTGATTAGTATCATTGTTTCATTTAACCCACCTCGTATCTCTTCAAGTTTCCGAGATCCTAATGATAAGACTCGAATTTGGGACACCCTGTACAGATTTACCTTAATATAATGGCTAATTTTTCCTTGGGGTTATTGTTATTATATCGTCTTTTATTAAGTCAAGAATAAAACTAAAGTGTGCTTTATTCAGTCTAAAATATTTTCTAAATTTTACTTCATCCTGTTGCAGATGTCGATTTATTAATGTAGTACCCCTCATCGCGTCTTTGCTAAAATATTGGATTTATAGGGGCATTGCTCTGTTTCAGGTTGGCTAATTGTAATAGTATTTCGTCATCCTCTTTTTCTTCTAACAATAAATATATTGCTAGATCATCCATCACGACTCTTACCAAAGATTATTCCCTTTACACTAATAATTTTGCTATCGCGAGTTTGAGCCGCGGTCCTAAGAAACCACCTGATTAAACGGCGGCCGCATGCGTTAGTCGCATTGCGCTAGTCGTATGCGACGGCCGCGTGGAAGGAACCACACCTTAAGTATGTTTCTTATATCTTTCAATACGCTAAATTTAAATCCGAAATCCATTTAGTCCGTACAGCCTTCAAATTTTGAGTAGATTGCGAAAAACTGCTGAAAATTTCGAAAAATTACAGTAATGAAAAAAAAATTGAACAAGATCAAGTATGTAAATTTGGAGTATGTACAGCAGACGGACTTCGCATTTAAATTAAGCGTATCGAAGTACATAAGAAACATACTTAATCTTGCTTAAGAATATTTTCTTCATTTTCTTAACTACAAAATAGATTAAGGCATACTTATAATATACCAAATTGATTGTCTTAGACCGTAGAATAATAATATGTAACTTGTTTTGTTATAATTTGAAGATTTAGCAGTTAAAAAAACTTATAAACAAATTATATGTCTTTTTTAATAAAAAAATAACTTTTAATTGTTATAAATTTATTATAAATAATATTTTGATTACGATTAAGGTTTTGTTCTAAAGCTGGCACTTTTCCCTTAATTTAAGCTATTATTAAGTTATTTTATTTGAAATAAAGTTCAGTTATAAGTGAAAATTCTTCAAAATACTGCAATTTTTCGCAATTTGAAGCCATTTTTAGCAGTTTTTCGCAATTTACTTAAAATTTAAAGGATATAGGGCCAAAAGGACTTAAACGAACTTAGATTTAACGAATCGATATACATAAGAAACATACTTGATCCCAGGGCTGGCAAACCCAAAAACCCACTTAAAATACCCAGTGGGTTTTTGTATCAATAACCCATTTAAATTAAGGCAAAAACCCATACCCAAAACCCACAAACAAAAACCCAAATAAAAGAAAAAAACATTTTTAGGATCTAGATTTTTACATATTTACTAATTTAATAAAAAAAATCTAATTTGTTTTTGTTCTTTCTTTTACCTTTTTTCTCTAGGCATGTTGGAGTATTTTCTTTTTCTTCAACGACATCACTATTAGTCGATGGTAAATACTCGGAGAATCAGAAGCTATTAAAGCTAAACTTGTTAACTGATTGCATTATTTGTCATTTTCTGCACATTTTGCATCATACGGAATCTCTAGAACATCTACCATAGTGCCTAGCACACTAAGAACATCTTGATCTTCCAAGTTTTCCATTCTTAAAAACAATTTTTTAGATTAAATGTTCATCAAGAAATGTCAAAAATAGCAAAAACTCACAAGAACCCAAAAACCCAAAACACAAAAACCCGACAAAAAAACCCAAAAACCCACCAACAAAAACCCGGGTTTTTGCCAGCCCTGCTTGATCCTGTTTAATAAAATTTTCTTTATTCTCACAGCTGCAATTTTTCGAATTTTTCACCCATTTTTAGCAGTATTTCGGAATCTACTCAAAATTTGGAGGGTGTACGGGCCAAACGAATTTCGAATTTGGATTCAGCGTATTGAAATACATAAAAACATCAAGTTCCATCAATTTTTTTTTTGTTTTTCAAGTTTTTATTGAACTCCACTAAAATTTTTACAGTTTTTCGCAATTTACTGAAAATTTTGAGGTTTTATGGTCCAAACGGACCTAGGATTTGGATTCACTGCATCAAAATACATATATATGGATGGGTCTGGTCAAATGCACAGACCACTATTTTTTTTTTGTGCCGGTGTATTTGTTGTTTGTTTTTGATCATACATTTTTAATAATCTGTAATAAAAGTAGATTATTTAACCTACCTGTATATATTAGCTGTTCAGTAAAAAAAGTTTTCTACTTTTAAGTAAAAATTTAAAATATGCTCAGTTCAGTTTATTATTTTTGTTCGAGCAGTTTTCTGTAGGATAAACCCACTGTTGACTTTGGTCTATTTTAAAAATAACTTTTAGTGAAAAATGTCATATGTGCCAAATTACAAGTTATGCGCCACAGTCATTGGTAAACTTTCCTGTTTATTACAAAACATATCAGATTGTTTTTATATCTTCCAACAAACAATCAAAGCCAACTTGGTGCCTTTTTTATTGAACACCTTTTATATAAAGAATAAATACCCCAATGATATGGTCCAGTATCTTTATAACTTATTGTAAAGAATCATCACAATAGGGAACTTGACCATTTTTTTTAAATCTCATGATTTGCTTTATATATGTCTAGAAAGAACATTCCCAAAATATTTCCGGTTAAAATTAAATAATTACTTCATAATCCAGCGTTAAAGTTTCGCGTGGTCCGAAAGCATTTCAAACAGTTCATTTTCGCGCCAGCGTGGATGACGTCATTACTTACTATGGCCGTCGACCCATCCGTATAGCGAACACGCCACGCTGCTGCACAGTTTTCTTTCTCTATTATTGTACTGTTATTTTTTGTTGTGGATCGATAATTTTCATTGCATTTTGTAACTGTATATTGTTTTGGGTCGTGTTAAAGTTTATTATGGAGAAAAGCAGTATCAAACAATTTAAATACTGTGTTGTACCAATATGTCGGAGTACGACATTTCAAACACCGAATAAAATATTTATTAACCTGCCTACAAATCCAGGATCAAGGATATCAAGGATATTTCCCCGAACTCCGTACTTTTTGTTTGTGAGGATCATTTCAATGTAAGTAAATAATAACCTAGGTTTTTGTTATGCAAGTTTGATACTTTTTTCGATGTATATAGGTCTTATAGTATCTAAAACAAAGGTAGAATAAAAAAAACTGCTACCTACAAACCCGAGACTTTAGTTGAATATTGTTAGAATATATGTACATAGTACTAACTACTAGACCAAAAGAGTTTTTTTTAATTTGAGATAAGTACTGAATAATGTAAGTTTATTCTACTAAACGCAATTATTCGTAATTATATTTAACCGTGTGTACTTACTTCTCTGCTTTAACGCCGCGAACTTCTTCAAGAGAAAAACTATCACTATTTTTAAGAAAATTTGCAACCATAAACATGTCCACAACAGGCAGGTTATCGGACTGGCCCTTAGAATATCCCTCTTCAGTCATATTCAATGAAAATAGTCACTCTGCTTGCACAAAAGTCTTTAGGAAAACAATATCCAATAGTTTTGATAAACTACACACAAACACGATGTTTAAAACAAACCACCTCCACACCTACTTATGGAAAGAGAAAAGCCCGTTTAACAATGTTTAAAGTATGGAAACTGCAGTAACACTCACAATCGATTAAATACAAGAAAATTTGACGAACCGAACAGTTTTAAATCAAGGCGACCACGCTTTTATAATGGCCATTCCGTTGAATTAAAATGAACGTAGATTGACGATTGTGAGTTGTGACGTCACGACCAATGGCAAAGCGTTTTGGTCCGCCAGGTAGAATTTGAATTTGGAGGTATTTTCAATCATTTATTGCGGCCGTTGTGAGTATCTAAAATGTATTTTTTTGCTAATACGTGTTTTAATTCGACATTTGCTTATATTTTCAAATACTTTCGAAAAAATTAAAAATATTGGCAAGTTCCCTATAGATGGTAACAAGACACTGCACTACTACCCCTACTACCCAATTTTCTGTTTGATTGGATAAACTTGACAGTTATGTAAATAAAGACAGGGTCGATCTCATGTATAAAGTGGACCAAGTTTTTAATTTTTAAAACAAAGGCTGACGAGGACGGTATTGTTCAAATTAAAAATTTACTTTTTCTGCAGGACGTCTTTAAAAGATTAAATTGTCGATTGCCATTTTTGATTCAGGGAATGAAGAGACTTTGTATTTTGTGCAATTTTTTTATTTAAAAATCCTAGCAGAGCGCTTTCGGTATAACCATCATCAGTGCTATCTACAAGCAAGAAATGAACTTTAAAAGTAAATTGAAAAACTGTTAGAATATTTTAAAAGAATTGTATTTTTTATTTTAATGAATTCTTTAAACTTTAAATTTATTTTAAGTGAAATTCAACATTAAATATAGTAAATCTAGATGAAGTGATGAATTTAGTAGACTAACGGCCGAGTGATGATCGCGTTGTTAAATTTAGCAATGGACTTAGCAATTGTTAAAAGTTAACAACGGTTTAGAATGTTTAACAAAACGTCATTGTCAGTGTTATTCAATGATTTTAGTAGGCAACCTATCAAAATCTGACATTTTGTTAAACATTCTAAACCGTTGTTAACTTTTAACAATTGCTAAGTCCATTACTAAATCACTCGGCCGTAAGTGTGTCAATATGTAAACGGACTATGTTAAAAAGTAAAAATAGGTCCATCGTCTGAGGTTTTGCTTTTAAGTTGGGTAAAGTAACTGATCTTAAAATTTAGGTAAAACATGTTATTGTAACTGGCTTAGTGACATTAGCAATGTTTGTTAATTTTTTCATATATTTTTGTAAATATTTATATTTTACTGTGGTTATTGTTATTTTATGTTCTACTGTTTTTGATGATATTTTTATTAATCGTATATTTCTATACAAATTACACTATTTAGGATTTAAAGAAGTACGTTAGAAATTAGGTTACATTATTATAGTAATATAAGAAAACGCACAACGCTGAGAAAAATATTACCATGACATTTTAGGTGATTTTAGATGTGTCTTTTTTAATGCCGTTGTAAAAGGCGTAATTTGTCAAAATTTTTTGCAATAAAAATTATTACATTTAATGATAAAATATCGCCTAAGGAAGTATTTATATCATCTTTTAAAGCTATTATTTTTAAAAGTATTTTTAGTTTCTACATGAGAAAATTCCCTTGTTTTTTTTAGTTTTATGTATTCCATGTTAACACAGTCTTTATAAATTCCAGTGTTAACACAACTTTTACAGGCTCTCTGTCAATGATAACTTGATTTTTAATTATAACGGCAAGTTTTAAAGGTTTTTCTGGGATTAAAGATCGATGAAGGGTCATTCGATCGGAAATCATCCAAAATAAAATTAAATGGTTGCTTGACCATTTTTAATATTTTTTATTTTTTAATATGTTGATCCTACATACCAACTAATAACAAAATGTCTTTTGAAAATGTTTTATATGCCCTCGTTTACCTTCAGCAGCTGCGTTTTCAAGATGGCGGTGATTCAATTTAATCGAAATCGTCATTTGCGAAAAGTCTTATATCTCTTGGACCATATTAGATAAACCTATAAAATAAAATCCCTGTTGTACATCTTGAAATGGGCTATCATTCTGTATAAAATGTTTGGAAAGATATTTTTTAGGAAGTAGGTAAAATAAATCTTAAAAATGTTACAAAAAAAGTGAAAATCGTCATTTTTAAGATTTTTTCTTTAAGTATGAAGGGGATGTTTCTGAGAGTTCAATTTTTTTTGTTTCTACATGTCTAGAGTGTTTGTATACCAAATATTAAACTTCAGAAGACTACCCTTTCCAATATATTAAATTTTGAAATTTTGAAATTTCCGAAAAATTCAAAGTTTGGAGGTTAGTATCTCAGAAGGGGGACTTCCATAAAATCTGAATCTTTCAAAAATTAAAGTCTCTTTTGATACCTTTTGAATAAAACAACTTCTTTTCTTTATACTTTTTTAATGTAAAGTGTATACATTTTCAAACATCGCAAAAAAGCTGTTATATTGCACGTTTCTTAACAGTTGTTAGAAGTGAAAAAACTGTATCATGTACTAAATTTTAACTTAAGAGCTACTTCAAATATAATTTTAAGAAAATATAGATTAATATTTACATAAATAAGCCTTAAAAAACATGTTAAACTTTTTTATACCTTGGGTACAAATACCCAATTCAACTTTTAAAAGGTACTTATATAGCCAAGTAATAATTTTCCAATATTTTTTATAATTATTATTTTATAGCACTGCTTAAACTCCTAATAATTAATTTGGTGCCAGAATTCATTTTAGATAGATCTTATCATGCATTACTCTTTATTGGAAATTTGCTGAGACTCATGTCATAGCCTGTTCATGACATGCAGCACCATGAAAGCTTCAGATAGAAACAAGCATTACTTTGTCCAGCTTAGTTTATTGTGAACTGTATTGAGAAAGGTTATTTCAAGATAATGCTATTTTATTTTTGAAAGTAATTTTGTTGAGTTATTCAGAGGCTTTAAATGAAAATTATATTTAGTGTTTAGTAATTTTGTGTGATTTATTGGTATGTTCTTTTGATAAAATGGAGTGCAGTGTTGGTTTATTAACTAAGGAATCGTGTCACAAAGAGACTATGGTAAAGTAAAAAAGAACTTATTAGTTTTAATGACCTTGACGATAAAAGCCAAACAATACTTTCATTGAGATTGAATTCAGATAGTATAAACACGTTGTGTGAGTTTCACCACAAAAAATATTTTCATACCACAGAACATACCACTAAATCACACAAAATTACTAAACAATAAATATAATTTTCGATTAAAGCCTCTGAATAACTCACAAAATTACTTTTAAAAAATAAAATATCATTATCTTGAAACACCCTTTCTCAATCACAGTTCACAATAAACTGAGCTGGACAAAGTAATGCTTGTTTCTATCTGAAGCTTTCATGTTGCTGTATGTCATCAACAGGCTATGACATGTGCCTCAGCAAATTTCCAATAAAGAGTAATGCATGATAAGATCTATCTAAAATGAATTCTGGTACCAAATTAATTATTAGGAGTTTAAGCAGTGCTATAAAATAATAATTATAAAAAAATATTGGAAAATTATTACTTGGCTATATAAGTACCTTTTAAAAGTTGAATTGGGTGTTTGTACCCAAGGTATAAAAAAAGTTTAACATGTTTTTTGAGGCTTATTTATGTAAATATTAATCTATATTTTCTTAAAATTATGTTTGAAGTAGCTCTTAAGTTAAAATTTAGTACATGATACAGTTTTTTCACTTCTAACAACTGTTAAGAAACGTGCAATATAACAGCTTTTTTGCGATGTTTGAAAATTTATACACTTTACATTAAAAAAGTCTAAAGAAAAGAAGTTGTTTTATTCAAAGGTATCAAAAGAGACTTTAATTTTTGAAAGATTCAGATTTTATGGAGGTTCCCCATCTGAGATATTAACCTCCAAACTTTGAATTTTTCGGAAATTTCAAAATTTAATATATTGGATAGGGTAGTCTTCTGAAGTTTAATATTTTGTATACAAACACTCTAGACATGTAGAAACAAAAATAAAAAACTTGAACTCTCAGAAACATCCCCTTCATACTTCATACTCAAAATGACGATTTTCACTTTTTTTGTTACATTTTTTAGATTTATTTTACCTACTTCCTAAAAAATATCTTTCCAATCATTTTATACAGAATGATAGCCCATTTCAAGATGTACAACGGGGATTTTATTTTATATTATATGGTTCAAGAGATATATACGATTTTGATGAAAATCAGTTACCGCCATCTTGGAAACGCAGCTGCTGAAGGTAAACGAAGGCATATAAAAATTTTTAAACACCATTTTGTTATTGGTTGGTATGTAGGATCAACATATTAAAAAATAAAAAAATATTAAAAATGGTCAAGCAACCACACTTGGATGATATCCGATGGAATAACCTGACTTTAAGGATGTTTAACAACATTTTTTTAGTAAACCAAATATCGTTTCAGGGATAGTACATATATAAGGACCTGACTTTATTTACAGTAAAAATGTAAACTTGGAAATGAATAAGTTAAATGTCTTTGTCTTACAAAAGCTTTGTTAGAAGTGATTTGCAAACGTAAATTAATACAATAAATCCAAAATTGGAGTCTCCGTAATGCGATCTCACTTGCATATTAATAATGGTAAGATTGTTTAATAAAAATGAGCAAAATCGTTATTGTGTGCAATTAAATTTCCTATTTTATATTCAGGGTATGCTTTTCCAATTTAATTTTATAAATACATTTAAGTGCGTTTTTAACCGGGATAACAGTGAATTTGGATTGATATTTTATTTTTAATTCAAGGGCTTTTATGGGAAAACTAACATATTATTTCATAATGAATCGATATCTGTAATAAATTATTAATTTAAAGAAATTAAACGCATTTTAAAGTGCAATACAAAATTTATGTGTATTTATAAAATTAAAATGAATAAATTTGAAACGTGATGTTATCTAAAAATGCCTGGAATTAAGAGTAAAGTAAATTGCTTTAAAATAAATATTTTCTTTTTTCAATATTAAAAAAGGTCAACATTCAAATGCTTTTAAAACGTGGATTTTAGAAGCGTTTAAATGTTAAGCTTTTGGCTACTTCTAGGAACCACCTACATTGCATATAGAGACTTCAATTTCGGACACAGTGACTGTTTCAAAAATGGCTACAGAATGCTCAGCTTTACCGAATGTCATTTTTTTTGAACTAGGAAATTTGGAAAAGATTGTCTAAGCCCTTTATTTCGAGAAAATGTTTTAATTTTTTTAATTCTGTCCCAATTTGAAAAAGTGGTCAACTAAAATTTTAAGTCTTTGGGTAAAACATATTTTTACCCGAAATTTTGCCCAAAATATTGTTACTCGGGGGTTTTCGGGGTCACCAATCATGAATCTAAAGTCGATATTTGAAAAAATATAAATCCAAGATGGCGGATTCCTAATGGCGGGCATCAGAGTAGAAAAACACTTAAAATACGGGGAATATGGATGAAACATTTTTCTCAGGAGGTTTCGTGGTCGCTAATCATGAATTTAAAGACAAAATTTGAAAAATTTAAAATCCAAAGTGGCTAATCCAAGATGGTGGATCCAAAATGGCTTGAATCAAAATTGAAAAACACTAAAAATATGGAAAATATGCTATAAATGTTTTCCTATTAACAATATTTAGAAAAAAATAATAAAAAGATATATACTGGAGAGAAAAATTATAGTCTTACAAAAAAAATATTATTTGAAACAAATTTAAAAATAAGATATATAACAGACGCTATTATTGCAATTAAAAAATATATTTATTAAAAAAACCTCAAATAATTTACTACTTTATAATTACATTTAAAAATCTAAAATAAATTATAGGATATTTATATTTTTAAAACAATTAATGATTATAATATTTATATTTTATATAAATCAATTATATGAAATATAATATATATATATATATATATATATATATATATATATATATATATATATATATATATATATATATATATATATATATATATATATATATATATATATATATATATTATATATATATATTTTTAAAATTTATGTTTTATTTTATACATTTGTATATTTATCATATTTAATTATATATTAATAATTTTATCCATTAATATGTATTTCTACAGATTATATGAACATAAAAATATACATTTAAATAGCAAAAAACTTGTAAATTTTATCCATATTCTCCGGATTTTAAGTGTTTTTTTTATTTTTATACCAGTCATTTTGGATCCGCCATCTTAGATTTAATTTTTTTTTTCGACCTGATATTCGTGGTTGGTAACTGCGAAAACCTTTCACCTATATTCTCAGTATTTTTAGTGTTTTTCAATTTTGTTATGCACCATTTTAGATCCGCCATCTTGATTTAGCCATTCTGGATTTTAAATTTTTTAAATTTCGACTCAGATTTGTGATTGGTAACCACGGGAACCCCGAGTAAAATGTTTTAGCCATATTTCCCGGATTTTAAGTCCATTTTCCAGTTTCCATTTTGATACCCACCATCTTGGATTCAGATTTTTTTAAATTTAGACCTCATATTCGTGATTGGTGGCCCCGAAAACTCCCAAGTAACAATATTTAGGCCAAAATATCAAGTAAAGTTTAGTTGCCACTTTTTTAAATTAGGGCAGAATTAAAAAAAATAAAAATCTCAAAAAAGGGCCTCGACAATCTTCCAAATTTCATGAGCTTTTCATAAAAAAAATAAAATTTAAATTCGGTGAAGCTGAGCGTTCTGAAGCTATTTTTGAAACAGTATAACTCGTATTATGCCAATGTGCGCCGGTTGGTTTTCCATCTCTGCTTGTAAATGTTTTAAAATTAAACAGCAAATCCAGATACAACATCCTTTATGTAAATCTTTTTAACATCGTTTAAAAGAAATAGTAATTTATTTGCCAAACACTTAGTTATGTTCCTTTTATCACTAATTTTAAAAAGGTCTGTTTCTTATAGGTTTATTTTGTGGTATATTAATATTAAATACTTTACATCTATATAATGAAGTTTGTAATTATTATGTTTTGTATTATACTTGGGTAATAATTTTTTTCTCTTAGGAATTTAAAGAAATATTAATGCTTGTGTAGTCAATATTAGAAAATTTTTAACAAGCGTCGTTAGATTGTGAAGTTTATAAGTAGCTTGGTTAAAAATTTATACTAGGGAATTATTATAAAGGTATAGTCTTTAGAAATGGCATAAGTACTTAACAGAGAAACACTTTTTCAAAATTGTAACTTTAGTCCTTCCCGTCTTGATTTTAGGCACAGTCCAAATATATTATGCAAACAAAATATTATTACGACGTGTTGAAAGTTAAGGCGGTACAATACTTTTTTTAATATTGCAGGTTTTATGGAAAAAAACCGGTTTTAAAAATGTTTTCATATTACATATAAGTTTTATATATTTATTCTATTTGTACCGGGTGTCCAAATAAGGAAGGACGCCGGTTGTATCTCAGAAAATCTTTATCGCACAGCGTTGGGGAAAAATATTTTTAGTAAAAGTAGTCAAGATAAACAACTGCAATCTTGGATGTAAAAAAGTGATGTTTCTGTGAATTTTGCTACATTAACCTAACAAAAAATACCTGATTTATAAAGTCGAGGATAATTTGAACCTTTTTTGTTTGACAATTTTTGCTGTGTCTCTAAAAATAAAGTGGTGGGGGGTATTTAAAGGTTTTCGTAAAAAACACTGTGTATCTTCGAAACGGCTAAGCCGATTTTAACAAACTTGGGCTAGTTAAAAAGAGCTACTCTTGGGCTATAAATGTTACATTATTTGAAGTTTTGTTAGTTTCACATGCTCCGCTAGAGGGCTTTTTTCGAAATTCCGACAGAAATGGTTAATTTTCTCCAAAAAATTAAATGCATTGGTATGATTTTTTTTAATAAAAAAGTAGCTTATAGATGTTTAAAGCTCACGAAAACCGTATCTCGATATCTTGTTCTAACCTAAAATTTAGCCAAAGAAAATTTTTATACGTCAATATCTCAAAAACTATAAAAGCTACAAAATTTTATATGACATTAATTATGTATTTTTCGAACCTTTAATTTATGTTATATAATCTTTCGTTTAAATGCAATACTTTACGAGTTATAATCAAAAAATCGAATTCCAGGGGTATACCTTAAAAAACATCCTGAAAATTCGATTTATTGATTATAACTCGTAAAGTATTGCATTTAGGCGAAAAGATTATATAACCTAAATTAAAGGTTCTGTAAAAATACATAATTTATGTCATATAAAATTTCTTGTAGCTTTATAGTTTTTGAGATATTGACGTATAAAATTTTCTTTGACCAAATTTTAGGTAAGGAACAAGATATCGAGATACGGTTTTCGCGAGCTTGTTTAAGCAATATTTAGCTACTTTTTTATGAAAAAAAATATACCAATGCATTTAATTTTTTTGAGAAAATTAACCATTTCTATCGGAATTTCGAAAAAAGCCCTCTAGCGGCGACATGTGAAACTAACAAAACTTCATATAATATACATTTATAGCCGAGAATAGCTCTTTTAACTAGCCCAAGTTGTTAAAATCGGCTAGCGTTTCGAAGATACGGGTGTTTTACGGAAACCTTTAAATACCCCCACCACTATTTTAAAATACACCAAAAATTGTCAAATTAAAAAGGTTTAAATTATCCTCGACTTTAAAATCAGGTATTTTTTGTTAGGTTAATATAGCAAAATTCACAGAAAATCACTTTTAGGTTCAAGATTGCAGTTACCCCTAGCGGCCATTTCAGAAACTTGAAAATAATTTCCAGCTATTTCTCTTGACCACTTTTACAAAAAATATTTTTCCCCAACGCTGTGCGATAAACATTTTCCGAGATACAGCCGGCGTCTTTTCTTATTTGGACACCCGGTACATCTATGTCTTTCCTGTAACCTGTAATATCACTTCACATTCTTTTATGCAATTGAAATAAAATTTTACTGGGAATCTATCTTTATCAAAGGCCATTTGGAAGGTGGCAACTTAACTATTTAAGTGAAGATAAGGTGAAACCCTACTTAAAATTTTCGTAAGGCCAATAATTTAGACCTTTGAAATAATGTTAAATCAGTAAGGATGGTAAAAACCAGACAAATAAAATTGTCTGGTTTTCACCACCTTTACTTTTTATATTCTTCCAGTTATATTTAATATAAATGGGAAAATAAGAAAACTTTCAAAAATCAAAATAATTTAAAGGGAATTTTTGTATTACTGAATATTTTTTAAAAAGTTTAAAATGTTTTTACCTACATTACTATTTTGTTTTGTGACATATCTGTATAAACTATGTTTTTCTTTAATAGTATTTATGCCAAAAAATGTAGGAGATCTCGATAATAATATTAGTTGATAAGGTTATTATTTATATAACCAAATTTAAAAAAAACCTCTTCCAATATGACATTTCTATTAAGAAAATTTAAAAATGCTCTTGTCTTCTATTTTTTTCTTCAAATTAATTTGTGTTCAGATAGACAAAATCACATTCCATTTGTTTTATCACAAAAAAGAAAATCGATTCCAATTTGTCCAGTATTTATATCACATATTTTTGTAAATATTCTTTTAAGTGCTCTTTGTATCATAGTTTTTGGGTTAGCTTTTAACATATTTTAAATTGGTGACAAACCATAGTTTTATTTTTATATTATTTAACCTAATTTATGTGTGTACTTAGGGGAATCAAATTGTTATATTATAATAATTTTTAGAGACATACAAGAGTTTATATTGTGAGTTCCATGTTTTGTAGAGTTATTTATTAATAAATGTGTAGCAACATCAACTCGTCAAGTTTTGATACTTTAAATATATAATAAAATAACTATGTTAAAATACTTAAGTACGGAAAGTTCGGTGCAGGTGATACTACTATTCCTGTTGTTAGCTTTTAAAAGGTGTATTAAATTAAAGACAATGTGCTTATGTTTATTAAATAATAGTTACATTTATATAAATGATGTACTCTTTTGCAGTCGAACCAATATTGAACTGTTTTTTATACAAATGTTAAATAATTATCAGATTGGATATTTCATATTTTCGCAACCCTTCACATATAAAGAATTTATTTGAGCTCTGCTGGCAAATTAGTGAGTCTGTGAACGCCAGTTACACTTTAAAAAATGTGTTCAAAGTTAATGGTAGAATAACACAAATCTTAACTATTTTCAAGGCTCTGGTACATGATTATATTTACGTGGCTTCTGAGGCCTTTATTTTTGAAGACAGAAAAAAATGTATTTTATAAAAATTGTAGGAATTTTTCCATATTATCTTTTGAAATTATCAGTAAAAAAATATCGCAATAAAAAAATTGGAAAAATATAGGCAACTTCAACTTTTTTAAATGAAACACCCTGTATATTATGCGCTACAACGTAAGATCTTTTTTTTCTGATTTCAAATATATATAAAATATATTATATATATATATATATATATATATATATATATATATATATATATATATATATATATATAATATATATATATATATACAGGGTGATCAGTTAAGGGTAGCGAGCGGCCATATCTTATAAGATATTGGTCGTATAGATTTAAGAAAAAAAAATCATAATAAAAGTCGCCAAGAGAAATTGCTGGAAATTATTTTCGAGTTTGTCAAACGTCCGCTAGAGGGCGTTACAACCAACACCAAGTAGAAAAATGGGATTTTTATAGAATTTTGTTTAATGAAAGTAAATCGATTATATCATTTTCATATTTACTGACCATTTCCCTACATTTTTTGTCTAAAACGTTTTATTCCATCTATCAAAATAAAGCGGTGGGGGAAGTTCAATTGTTTTTTTAAACAAACCAAGGTTTCTCCCGTTTCTTTTGACCGATTTTAGCAAGCTTAGGCTCATATGAAAGAGCATAATTTGCGCTACAAAACGCTTATTTGGTTTTGAATTTTTGACTTTTGCTGTCGCCGCTAGATGGCGTAAACTGAAATGGTAGCAAATTTTGGAGTTTAAAAAAAAAATGTAATGGTATATTAATTTTTATATATTTTAAAAGGGGATAAATTTCTCTATAATTTAATGAAAAGAATTTATTATCTACCTTTTTTTGAACCGTTGATATTGACCAAAATATAATTTTATTACATTAAAAAATGGCACGCCATTGTTTTTTATCAAAATAAAAATCAGATATGTAATCGCTTATTAGTTGCTAACAAAAAGAACCTCTTGACTTTTTTTCGTTAGACAAACGGTTTTGGATTAAAAAAATAAAATAGGTTTACATACTGTTACCTTATAATTTAAACAGTATGTAAACCTATTTTATTTTTCAATCCAAAACCGTTTGTCCAACGAAAAAAAACCAAGAGATTCTTTTTGTTAGCAACTAATAAGCGATTACAAATCTGATTTTTATTTTGATAAAAAACAGTGGCGTGCCATTTTTTAATGTAATAAAATTATATTTTGGTTATTTTTTTTTGTTAAATTATTAATAAATTACAAAAAAGTTTCATATTAGTATCAAGAAAGCCATGGAAACAATAAAATTGTTATGTTGCTGAATTTGGTAAGGGTTTTCTCTGGACCAATAATGTTTATTTTTGTGATTAAACATTCCTGCTAGAGTGGAGGAAGACTTGTCGGCAAATAAAATTTTATTTTAGATGCCGCATCCGAGATTGATATTTCAGGATTTTCTAAAATTATTAAAAGTAGTTAGTGCTAGTCCAACAGAAAAGGTATAATAATTATCCTGAGGAAACGAGGATATCCAAAACTTTGTTTTCATTTCCTGCTGCAGTCCTTTTCTTCATTTTAAAGCTGTTTCGTTTCTTACTATGTATTTAATAGAATCTATAGATGGTACCCTTTGTTAAGGATATGATAAGTAATATTATTGTTACCATAAAAAAGAGGCAAAATAGCGATTTTTTGTTTTTTTGAATAGCCCCTCGACAAAAAAGTAATACAAACTACTTTTAATAGTTAAAATGATAAATTTCAACTTCTTACAATATCAGTACGTCAAATTTATTAAAACAATTTTAAGTTTTCATAGCTCCGTTGATACTAATATGATTTTTTTTTAAATTTATTTATAATTTAATCAAAAATATCTCAAATACTGTTTACTTAAATATCATCAATGTATATACATTTGAAATCAGAAAAACGATCTTTTATTGTAGCGCTTAATATACAGGGTGTTCCATTTAAAAAAGTTGAAGTTGCCTATATTTTTCCATTTTTTTATTGTAATATTTGTTTACTGATAATTTCAAAAGATAACATGGAAAAAAATCTATAATTTTTATATAAAACATTTTTTTCTGTCTTCAAAAATAAAGGCTCCAGAAGCCACGTAAATATAATCAAAGAAACTGTACATCTAACTCAAAACTGGAAAGGTGACAGGGAAATACTAAATATAAATTTTTTTGCTCTAACTTATTGCAATCTTCATATACACAGTTTAATTTTATAAACTTTTTATACCAAGACGAAATATATTTAAGCAATGGTTTCTCTTTTTCTATACCGATTCGAAAATTTTCGTGTGTTTTCTAGAACTATACACTTAAATATCATTAATATGAACAATTTTATTATTGCTTGTTAGTTAATTTAAGTAATTGAGTGTTTGTTGATGTTGAAACACATATTATTAATAATTATATAATAAAACAATATACTTAAAAGTTTATACCAAATATAATTGAGTTTTTCTTCACATTGCCCTGTTTTTAGAATTTTAGTGATAATGACAAAAATAAAAGAGAGAAGACTACTGGTTCCCAAAAGCTAAAGTTAAAGAAGGTGATAAAGATGATGTATTCCCTATTGGCTCAGACTTAAATGCTGGCTTAGTAACTGTTTAAAAAATCTTATGTATATTACTAGATGTTGTTATACCGGTGCATCGCCAGACTGGCCATAGGAAATCCCATGTAAATTTTGATACATTGAAATATTGGCTCCCCTATTGAATTTACAACAAAATTGTATTAGACTATTTTGAAGACGTTGGTAACATTCACTGACCTCAATATGGACCGGTAAAGGGTATCAGATGCGCGGTTCAAAAGTGAGATTTTATGGGCGAAAAAATGTGTCCGTGCGCCGTGGCTCTAGTCATCTCTTAGGGTCCTAAATCATGCGCAGAGCGGACTAGCAGATCGATTTTATTTACAAATTCGTCGCCGGCCAGTTCCGTACTTCGTCAATTGATGACTTAAACAAAATATATATTACACTGGTTAAAAAAAAACATGGTTACTGGTTTTTGAACCAGTGAAACACATTGGTTTGTTTAGATGTTGTTCTTAATCAAAAATAAACATATTATCCATTGTCAGCTCCTTAAATTCCTCTAATTCTTCTGAATGTTACAGCTATGGAAAGCCACACATTTTTGTACTGGTTCACAACTGATGCGTTGTAGTTAATAATAATAAAAAATGGCGAACATGACTCTTGTGGCTTATCTAAGAATTAACTTTTTGTTTCATCCATGTAACACAATCATAATTGAAAAAAAATCACTACAATTATTTATTTCGGATTAAAAAAATCTGAACAAAAAATGTATTGCATTAATCTAAAAAGTCAGTAAGTATGATTACAACATAAAACATATTCCCTTGGAGCATATACCTACTAGAGGCACTCTTGCCGCTTGGAAAACAATCATTTGTGCAAGAAAGAAAGAATAGCGGTATAACCTTTTTCTCGCTCCAACGTGATCATTGGTCGGTGAAAAGAATATATATACCCCGCTCTGCGTGCTGATTTGTCGGTCTCTCCGCGTCGATCTATCGGCACTATGGTTGGCCACGGAGAAAGGTTTATCCTATGATTCTTTTTTCTCTTTCGCACTGCCAAACGGCAAGGATGCCTCTAGTAAATAAATGCTCGTTTTGTATAAATACATTTAAGATGTTTAGAATATCCTTTTATCGCTATCGAAAATATAAGTGTAAGCAGGAAAAGAGTTAACGTTATTTGTATAAACATTTTTTTACCCTTTTGTTTATAAGTGGGGTTCCAATCTCGCAAAAAACCGTTTATTGCATCCCTTTACTGATCCCCAAGCAAAGCAAAACCCTTTAAATATATAGAAAGCGTTCAAACTTCGTCGTTTTTGAACTGACATAAAACCATGTAAAGTCGAGTCACGCGTTTAATAAATTCTAACAGTTTCCAAACCATTTTAAGGCGGTACAAAAACTGGGTCTTGAAATTAACCCTATCTTTTATTAGCCCCTATTTTTTCTATTTATATTTTGCAATATTAATTTTGTTAACTCATGGTTTATATCACTACCTAACATAATTTATATATGTATAGAAACGCAAAATAAAAGAATTTAGTATCTAAATATATAAAAAATATATTTTATAAATATAAATTAATTAATGACATACAAATTTCTAAGTCCGGAACTGGTCCTGCTTTTTAAATACGCATGCTTAATGACACTATCGTTTGTTTAGTGCGCGAGGTCGTAAACTTGCCATAAATGCGATTAGTCATTATATATCTAAAGTTAGGTTATCTATGGTAACATTAGCTCACATACTAAATTTCGTTTTTTTTTCTGATAAGGCAATTAAAAGTTATTTAAGAAAAACTATTGGTAAAATCGTTGCATACCTGCTACATACCTTAATGAATCCACCAGTAGTAAATAAAATGTCTTGTCAACTTTTTAATTTACGTTTTACTTTGTATTAGTAATTTCAACATGTTTTACAGTATTGAAGAGAAAATAACAATGATTAAATGGTATTACATGAAAAATAGTTATTGAAGAGTATCCGACATGTTCTCTACGTTTTTTCCTGACAGACACATTCCAAGTAAGACAACAGTTCAAAATATCGTTCATAAGTTTGAGACAAAAGGTACTGTTATTAATAAATGCAACTGCTTGGAGCAAAATAATAATGTACTCGATGGAAGAGCTCAAGAAAATAATGCCGATTTAGATGCTTTACTTCATGTAGAAAAAAATAAAGGAATTAGCACCAGGCTTCTTGGCATAGTTGTAGGAAAGGATCACAGCACAGTACTACGCAAATTAAAGAAATATAAATATCATCCGTTTAAAGTTATGGAAATGGCGAATAACGATAGGGACTTCTTACGCAATATTTGTTTTAGTGACGAATGCACCATCACATGAAACAATGAACCAAACGTTTAAAACATCAGATACTGGAGCAAAGAAAATGAACACAGATTTGTATCTACAAGGACTCAATACCCTCAAAAAGTAAACGTTTGGGCGGGTATATTTGGACATCCAATTTTATTGGACCTTTTTTCTTGAATCACAATCTGGGAACAGTAACTTTTTTAGAAGTATTACAAAATCAAGTGGAGCCGGCATCGGAAGAAGTTACACCTGACAATCAAGACATTTGGTTTCAAATGGATGGTTGTCCTGCACACAATTCACGAGAAGTAAGGGAATATGTTCAAAATGTTTTGAATGGACTCACTATAGGACCAAATTACACCATAAATTGGCCAGCTAGGTCTCCTGATCTTTCGCCAAACGACTTTTTCCTTTGGGGTCATATCAAAAATGTTATTTATACAAATTTGAGTTATCAAGATTTAGAAGAATTAAAAGTTTCATTTTCAGCGGCGTGCGATAGACTATCGTCATTTCAACTTCATAATGTAAGAACTGAATTTTATAACCGTTTAGAATATTGCTTAGCAGTAAACGGAGGTCTGTTTGACCAACCTAAAAATGTTAGCTTGGACAAACTATACACTTTTAATTAATCTTAAACGCCGGAACAATGTAATGTTCAATTTAGAATCCTACTTCGAGCACATACCTTCTAGAGGCGGCCTTGCCTTTTGGCTATACGCACAAGCGTGTGAGAAAGAAAGAAGACAGGTGTATAACCTTTCCCTCATGCTCAGAGGAAGGTGTAATATACCCTGCTCTGCGTGCTGATTGGTTGGCGGGATATATATACCCTTTCCGCTACACCAATTAGCATGCAGAGCGAGAGAGACAGATTATTCATCTATTCTCCTTTCTCTTTTCAAAACGCTTGTTTTTGCAGCTGAGCGACAAGCTTGCCTCTAGTAGGTGTATGCTCGAAGGTAACAGACAAATATGCACTTCTTAGTAATTGATGAACGCTTTCCTCTCGATCAAATCTAAAATATGTTTTATATCCCTAAACCGAACTGTTTAAGATACTTATAGTAAACTTTACCCTAAAAAAACGTCAAATTCGGATATTTTTGATATATAAACATCTTTAAATACACTGTATTAATTGTTACAGGGCTCCAAAGGCATATTATATCTGACTAAATTTCTTAAAAATAGTCTATCTCAGACCTTCCGTATGAACTGCAAGTTGTTAAATAAAAAAAAAGTGTCTTCTCAATCTATATATATATATATATATATATATATATATATATATATATATATATATATATATATATATATATATATATATATATATATATATATATATATATATATATATATATATATATATATATATATATATATATATATAATTTATTTATTTGTCTGTCCACGTGATTCTGAAGTTATGGCTTGAGGTAAAATCATGAAATTTGGCACAGTGGTAGTCTTTAGCAGTGGTTAGAATCTAACGAAGCCCGTTTTTTAAATTTCGCCCCCGGGACAAAAATAGGAGCAAAAAAGTGTTTTTTTTACCGTTACCGGCGTCTTACGGAGACATAGGCTACTTAATATTGTCTCTCGCCTGGCGGAGACAAGCTTTTCATCTAGTAAAAAATAAGTTATTTTTTGATTATTTTAATTTTATGACCCTGATAGTTCCTAGTTAACTCCGATGTTGCTAATATAGTAATTAAAATTTTGTTTTTCCATCGCGATTTTAATATTAAATATTCTTGACTTTTAGCAAAAATTGTTAGGTTATGCAAAACTTAATTATCTTATCACTATAAATTGAAATTACCCTATATTCTTTAACACCTATGCATTTTATAGAAGCGTTTGTTTATTAGGAAAAAAACTCATACTTATGGTAAAAACAAAATTTATTTAATGAACATAATCCAATAATATCTAGACAATAGTTTTAAAAATAAAAAGATGTTTTTTAATATTTTAAACTCAAAGATTAAATTTGTTATTGTAGATTAATTAATAATATTCCTGTTTAGTCCTGCATTTTTTTCCTGTTTATCTCGATATTTTAGTTAACCGTGTGTTGTTTAAAACCCCTAATAACTACAGTTGGACAATATACTATTTATTAATATTTGTTATAGAATCATTTTCCAAAGTTAAACCAATGTGACTAAACAAGGGCTGGGGCACTATTCTTGGTCATTCGTATCTTTCAGGATTCGTCGAATTTTCATTTAATTTATTAACAGATTTGACGAATCTCAAAAGAAGCGGATGGCCAAGAATAGCGTCCCTGTGCTTTATGATAAAAAAACTAAAATATCAAGATATATAAAAGGCTGCTCGGAATAAGTATAAAATTTAAGATTAATCATAATTACATAAAACATAATACAGTATAGGTACATTTCTTGTGTTTTTTTACAATAAATCAACAACTTTAAAAATACTATAAATATTTTAGAGTACGCAAAAGACAAACTTAAAAGAGTACATTCTAATTAAATTTGCCACTTGTCCAGTTTTTACTTTAATCACCGAGTACCACATACTAAATATAAGTCACTAAATATTTGGAATAATGTTCAGCTCCATAAAAGAAACAATTTTGTAATTTTATTGTAAAAATATAAAAAAATAGTTAAACGTTAAGCAGGTACAACAAATTACTTAAACTAAAATTGTCATATAAATATTTAAAAAATACATTATTCTTTAATTTTAGTGTAGAAAAACGTTAATTTTTTGCCAGCACAACAATGAAAATCGCCAGCTAGAACGTGGCAGTTAAAAATATTTTAATTTTGTGTGATATTTAAATCTTTCAGGTAAAAAACCTAGAAATAGTTAACATCTTAGGTTTTAACCGCAAAAACAGTCACTTGTATGTTAAAAAACTTAGTACAGTCAATCAAATAGTAACATTTTTGAGCAGCAAATATTAAAAATAAATATAATTTGCGGCTCACAAGTACATCGCATTATCACAGATATACAACAATAATAAAATTGGCAATTTAATTGCCATAAAACCTATTTAAATCTATTATACTGTTAGGCTATTACCTACTATTTGAAACTATCCCTAAAAATGAATAAATTCTCATATTCAAAATATACCTGCTTACTTATTAACTAAGATTTTAAAAAGATTGTTTCTAAATGTGCTAACCATTTTTTCCAGCTCTTCTACTTGAGCTTTGAGCCTTATATTTTTATTTAAAAGTTGATCTGCCTCCTGTTCATATTCAAGTTCTTTTAATCGTCTCTTTAAACGCGATTTTCGCGAAGCTTCATTATTTTTATCCCTCAGCTCCCTATATTTCGACAAATTCATGTCTTTCGAGCCATCACTAGAGACTGAATCCGCACGTTTGGGTGGACGACCACGAGGTTTTGACGATTTTATTTTTTTAATGCGTTTCGTCGTCTCATAGTCAGAATCATCAGATGAGTTGCTGTCTGTAATGTCAATATCAGCAAGACGGACCGTGGACCTTCGTTTCTTGTTTGGAGGAACATAATCATGATCACTATCGTCATCATGATTTGACGACTTTCGGCTTCTGGATCTTTTTACTGGGGACGATTGCGGGCTTAAGGCAGTAGAAGGCGTCGAAAGGAGTCCATATGCGGTACTTGGACTAGTTAGTGAAAAAACCAATTCATCATTGGCACTCAGGAAAGTGATGTCCTAAAATTAAAAGAAATTAAATTTTTTTAAATATTTTTACCTTTGGTAAATTTGTGTATGCATGTAATGTATTGTATATTTGCTGTAACTAATAAAAAACAAGATATTAAATTATTATTGTGTTTTTAAAAACCTAAGACCATATTATTTTTTGAATATAAATGTTTCAGTGACAGTGAATAAATGCTTACCTCATTGTTAACCAAATCCAGTATATTAAACTCGGTGCCCATGTTAACAACTTCTTCAATAACATCAGGCGTATTAAGTGTTGATGGACCTTCATTCTTAACTGGGTATTTATATTGGTCAATCATCAAATTCAGTTTTTGCTTTGGTTCAAGAGAGTGCTCAGGATCTTCTTGTATTAAAAAGTCTGTTTGTTGATCGTTGCCTGGCGATGAAATATAGGAATATTGATCATCTTGGGGCGATGATACAGATGAGTTAGGATACTTAATATTACTATTAACACTTAGATTACTATTATATGACGTTTCGTTATCAGCAGCCTTACTATCAAAAGAATTTAAAACTTGATCTGGAGGGCTGCGTACGTCATCCATGTTATTCTTATAAGATAAACTGTGGGCGTACGGCGAATAAAGGTACATTTCGGGTTGTTCGTTGCCCACTGTAGTACTAAAGCTATAATTTTCTTTATGTTTCACCTGATTATCAGGGTCTAAACTTAAATCTGTATATATATTTTTGCCACATGAGTAGTACTGCGCATTATATTCGACTTTTACTTTTAGGTCGCTATTATTCTCATTTGATGTAGTTGAGGGGTTCGGAGTAAAATTAAAGTCGCCCTTATCTGAAAGAGAAAAAAAATTATGGTTAGTTTTAGGTTTATATTAAATTGAATAAGTTGTTTTTGCTCCCAAAGTAAATACTTACCAAAAACGGGAGTGCCTAATTCATCTGTATAGCCTATTTTTGTGCCCGAAAAAAGGATCGATAGATCGCTGAACTCTTCCATTTTCATTTTGATATTTTGTGTTTTGTCGCCAAGTTCTGGCATACTGTCTGAATTTGAACTCACCTAAGAAAGAAACAACAAAAATCAAATTAGTTATAATAATAAAGGTCCATCTGATAATGGTCCTAAATTAATTATAGTTATTAAAGTATTGGCTAATATAATTTTCCAATTATAAAAATAAAAACTTAAATATTTATTAAACAGGTATACAACATTTTTTTAAAATATAACAAAAACTAATTTAAACTTATTTGGGCAGTTTTTTAGTGATAAGTTAATTTTTCTTGTTTCACCTGTTAATAAAACTACACTGTATTAATTTACTGCAAAATTCTCTAATATTGTTTACAACTAAAAAACAATTAAGTGAAGTATTTTTTTTTTTCATTAAAACACTTGGTATATTATTTTATTTTTGTATTTGACGTGGGCTTCTAAACATATTTAGTAAACATATAGAGTATTATTTGCAGTCGTTTAGAAATATCATTTTAAAGCATTAATAGACAGGTTAATGGTTTATAAAATAAATTACTAGCATAATAGTACCATTATGATCAAACTTTTAACATATTCTTAGAGTGTTCTAAAAATATAAAAGCGTTAGATTAATTTAAATACTTAAAAATAAGGTTTGGCTTGTCTCTTCTTTGTAACATTTTGTAGATTACATAACTCCTTAAAACGTTCAATTTTTGGTACAAAACCACTTTTGTAATTAATTGAAAGTCATTATAAGAAAGTTACCTTTAAGTCCTAAAGAATACAAATTCAGTAATAATAACCTTATATTTTTTGTTCTATTTTTAGGTATCATGGGTTTAATTTATTAATTGTAAATATTAAATTAATGAATGCAAAACTTAAGTCTACAAAAGTTTAATATTTGAATTTGTAATTAAAACAATAAATTTTTGTTACATTGTAAAAGTGCCAAACAAGTTTTCAACTTGTTTTCGCAATATTTATGTGTTGAAATTCTATTTAGAAGTTTTTTTAGCCTAAAATCAATCACAAAACTGAGTTTAAATAAATGTGAAGTAGATTTTATCGTTTTTTTGTACATTTTATTAAAGTAAAAAATAAGTGTTTATTTTTTGTTTATATACCTATCGCTTTAAATAAAAAGATCAAAATATATTAATTAAAATTGACAAAAACATGCCATTAATAAATGTGCCTGGGTGGGTCCTTGCACTGACGGTAACCTGTTTCTGCTTGGCAGGGGCATCAGAGCATATGTGACCAAATGTTAATATTACATTAATAAAGTTTAATTGCACTCTACACTTTATGTTCAGTTTTTCGTAGGTTTACTGGCAATGACAATTAGCACAGTATAATGATTTTTTTGTTTGATATGTCTTTATCAATATCTCACTAATTAAAATACTATCCCACTTTAACACGTTTGATGTCGTCACATGGCCAGTTGAGGATGATAAAGGTTTTTGACCTACATGGTCACTATATTTATCTAGAGAAAAAAAATATAATTATAAAACACACTGTTTTATAACTAATAGTATTATACCTAATCAAAATAAATTTGGAGTACATTAATCCTATAGTAGATTCATTAAACTAAATTTTAGGTATTATTTCAAAAATATTTATAAATCAAAGTTTAAATTTATTTCCCCACCTGATAAAAATAGGTTATATTTAAAAATTGCCACTATTTAAAGGCAAACTTATAGTCGGAGAGCTGGCGACAAAAATCGACAAGAGTTTAGTAATGGCCCATAATTCAATATGATGTAGTATTGAGGGTGTACATGAGTCAGCACCCATCCGCAAGGTCATGTAGTGGAACACCTGGCGGCGCGGCGGCACGCTTTGATGTATGTAAAATTACAGCATGCTCTACAAGTCTTATTTAGTAATAATTAAAAATTTGCAAAAAAGTTGTTTCCTAGTATAAAAAAAGGGGTGAAAGTGGTCAAACCGCATTATTGTGGAGCAAGAAGACAAGATCTACGAAACCAATTCGGACACGAACGATGAAGAAAGCGATAGCGATGCCGACTTTGTTTAAAAAACTTATTGCGAAAGATGTTATTGAGTATATAAGATGGTGTGGCATATTATTAAAAAAAAATCTATTACAATTTTGCAATTTAATAAAGCAGGAAATCGATATAACCCTACGCGCTCCGAAAATGCGCGTTTCGATATCCGCACTTTAAGCAACTGCTGACTATCTCCGCTCCATTAATTTGCGATCTGACTATTATTCTATTACATAATATATAATAAGAAAGCAGTACGGCAATTTTCAGTCGTTACTAAGATCTTGCACCAACATCGTTCCGGCGACAACTTATATAGCGTGCTGACTCGCAACGTTCCACAATAATGCGGTCTGACCAATTTCACCCTTTTTCTATACTATATATTACTTTTTTGCAAATATTTCAATTATTACTAAACACTTGTAGAGCATGCTGTAATTTTACCTACATCAAAGCGTGCCGCCGCCAGGTATTCCACTACCTGACCTTGCGGGTGGGTGCTGACTCATGTACACCCTCAATACTACATCATATTATTGAATTATGGGGCATTACTAAACTCTTGTCAATTTTTGTCGCCAGCTCTTGGACTATTAGCACTAATCTACACGAGTGGAATAATCATAATTTTTTTAACTATGTTATTTATAAAAGGTACAAGTTATTAAAAATACATTGATTAACGAAGTCATAAAAATGCATAACTTGCCCTAACACAATAATATAAAAGTTTTATTTTATGTGAAATACTTACACACATGTCTATTTTATTATTTAAATAGCATATTTTATATCTACATGTGAAGGTAGAATTTGGTTCACAAATTAATTGCAAAATTAATATGGTGATCAAAGTAACGTTTACTAAAGTTTTGATATTTTTTAGGGGCAGTTAAAGATTTAATAAATAAAGTGCTCTTTAAAATAAAACGTGTATTACCGCTAGGGCACGGCTCAGCTACCACCAAGTTACCTGGACGCCTTTACGGCTACACATTATTGCTGCCACAAAGAAAATGGCGGCAGCTTTAAAAGCAGGTTCAGTTTAAACCTACGAAAAGCCTTACTCATCGCTTATTGCCGTGGAAGTCCGTGGCCTTTTTAAGGTAGCGCGCTGCCCTGGCGGTGATGTTGTCAATTGGACCTTTACCTGTATAAGTCCGCTGGACGCCTGTGTGGGCCAATTTTGTATTATAGGGTTGACGTCGTGAGGATTGACGAATTGCATGGACTCCATTTCGATAAGATCGTTCAAATCGTAATCTTGTGTCTTCATTTGCTGACTGGTGTAAGGGTGGTGGTGTATTGGCAAAAACATTGGTGGGTCCATATCGTACAAAGTGGGAGGAGATTTCTCGCCATGATGCAGCTTGTGCAGGAACAGATTGGGTGAAAACCATTTTGAAAGGGACTGGAAAAAACAATGATTTAAATATTACCTTTAGGGCTAGTAGAAGTAGTTAACGTGGGAGTGTTGTGTTGCGCGGCTGATTTGTTAATTAGTTCAATTTTTCAGATGGTCAATACGCCAATTCCATCATATGATGGACATGTCCATTGCATATCAGATAATCATGACTTCAGGTCGCAAGTATGTTTAATTCTTTGTTTTAATATATTTATGTCCTAAAATAATCTTACCGCATTATTAGCAGAGCTGTCAAAGTACTCTTAAATAGTACTTCAAGTACAAGTACCAAGTTTTTGATTTTTTAAAAATTACTTCAAGTACAAGTACCAAGTATTCATTAAAATGTACTTGCATTTTCAAGTAAATTGAAAAAGTACTTGAAGTAAACCAAAGTACTTGAAGTAAAACAAAGTACTTGAAGTAAAACAAAGTACTTGAAGTACACCAAAGTACTTGAAGTAAACCAAAGTACTTGAAGTACATAAAAGTACTTGAAGTAATTAAAAGTACTTCAAGTAAAACAAATTATACTTGAGTAATATTTTTTGTAAGGAAGTAAGAGGGTTTATTTCTCAAAACGGGGTTTTCCAACAACTGCTAAAAGCTTTAAGGACTGAACCCTACGTCATTGGAAAGTAGGCCAGTCGGTAAAAACTATAGTTGGGAAAACAGGTAGGGTTGGAAAGTGTCCCGTTTTAAGTCGGGATCTTATGCATCCGATGTCTGAAATAATGTAAAATTTCGTATGTAAATTTATGGCAACAGGCCTACAATGCCGTACTCGGGTGAACGCTTGGGCCTTAAACAATTATAGGAAATATTGGGTTTTCCCAAAATGGGTTTTTTCCCTGTGGTTGCCAACGGGTTGGCGTTGGTACCCGTTGGCATCCGATACATCTGTTAATAGCGAGTGTTTTATATGGGTGCTTACAGCAGGTTGGCACCAAAGACCTATTCGTGGGATACCTTCTACTATTAAGTATCTTTCTTTTTTATTTTCACCAGATCAGATAACTTATAATTTTCACGTTGACACAAGACCGATTTAAAGAACAAAAAGTCTAATTCTCAGTAATAGTTACACTTGTCTTGCTGTTGGATCCAATTTAAATGAGCGCTGTAATGCAATACAGCGGTTGCGCGTATTTCATTTTTTAACTTGTTTGTACGATTATCTAAGGCGTGTAAATTCGAGTACTTGTTTAATTTTTTACTTCAAGTACTTTTTATCTACTTGAAGTACTTTTTTTTACTTAAAGTACTTTTTTTACTTGAAGTACTTTTTTTACTTCAAGTACATCGTAATACTTCAAGTACTTAAATAAATACTTCAAGTAATTTACTTGGTCAAATCAAGTAAAAATCCAAATATCTTCATAAAAACTAATCAAGTACAAGTACCTCCTAATAAAAAGTACTTGAAGTAAAATACTTGAAGTACAAAAAAGTATTTCAAGTAAAATTTTACTTGAAGTACTTCAAGTTTTGACAGCTCTGATTATTAGTTATTTAAATTTAGGTAAAGTCGGCACTTAATTAGGATAAAATCCTATTTTGTTTATAAAAGAAGATTTAAAATAAATATGCAATATTATGCTAATGAATTTTAAATGCAGAATATAAAAACGTCTCAATATAAATTGGATTTAATTGAAAAAAAATGCTTATTAGGCCCTGGATTGCATTAACCATACCGATTTTTGTATTTTTATTAATAATTTTTCTTCGGTTATTTTTTTATATTAATGTATTTAACAAAATCAGGTTTGTAAGATTAACCCGAAGCACTAATAAAAAAATTGTCTGGTTTATTTTGATTTTTAAGATTGTTTTTATATCCAAGAAAAATAGCTAATAACACTTAAAATAGGTAATAAAAGTTTAATCCTTAGCGATACCAGAAAATATAAAATTACAAATATTTTTTGTCGTTATAAAGTAAAAAAATGCCATGTATGTATAAAGTTTAAAACTAGAGTAAATCCCAGAACAAATACTTACATTAAATTCGCCTTTCCTGCTTGTTGAAATGTTTGTTGCCTAAGGGCTTAGTGGATGGAGAGTTGAGTAACGCCCAACCTGTAAATAAATAGTATTATATGGTGGTATTTTAAAATTATTTAAAATTTTAGGGACCGCTTCAAAAAATATAAATGGAAACTTTCAACAGATATGTGTAAATAGGACCGTATTTAGGCGGTGGCGAGATGGGCGCCCGCCAAGGGCGCATCTATCTGGGGGGCGCAAAATCGGCCATGAAAAATATTTTATTAACAACCATGCATGTAATAATGACATTTCACCTATCTTTCAAAGGTGGAAAGTTGACGTTTTTTGACTTCTACTTTCCACCCGGGTGGAAAGTGCTCACTTTCCACCCGGTTGGAAAGTTTTTTTTTTGTAATTTCATTGAATATTGATAATTCAAAATGGTATAGTGACACACGAACATACGCATTCTAATAATAAAAATAATAATATTCACGAATTTCTGGTGGAGTAGCAGCAAACTCAAAATTCTCATCTGATAACATTTTTTTTTTGGTTTGGGAAATTAAAACAAATTACTATTCAAATTTAAAGCGTCTATCTTACACTTTCGACCGAGTGATGATCTCGTTGTTAAATTTAGCAATGGAGTTAGCAGTTTAGAATGTTTAACAAAACGTCATTGTCAGTGTTATTCAATGATTTTAGTAGGCAACCCGTCAAAATCTGACATTTTGTTAAACATTCTAAACCGTTGTTAACTTAGTAATTGTTAAAAGTTTGCTTATTATTTAATTTATTAAAGTATAAATGTTACGTTTTAGTAGGCCTGTTATGCATAGTATTTTTGTAAACACGATTTAATTGTTGAGAAAATTTATTCTAAGTATAATCATCCTCAAATAAGAATGTATAGTTAATTTACATTACATTTCTTTCAGTCAGATACAAACAGTTGTTTCATGTGAATCATGTCCCTTTCAAATAGTAGGTTAATATTTTATATAAAGAAAATATAAAATTTGACACGAATTTCACCACAAAATTGGTATTTTAAAGAAACGAAATTCTCGAATCAAAAAAACTATAACTCTACTACTTTGCACTTTAATTTTGTAAATTTTTTATGGAAAAATCCCCGGACTCCTCGTTTTCGTTGAGGGGTATTCAATACTTTCCAAATTCCCCGGTGTGTGGGGGGGGAGCGCAAATTTTAAGCCCTGCCAAGGGCGCGGCCATACCTAGATACGGTCCTGTGTGTAAATATAAAATTTTAGATCACTTTTATTGAGGTATCATATCTAAATTTTGCAAAATAAAATAAGTCGCAGGGAGTCAAAACACAATTTAATAAAATAATTCCTCCTCCTAAAAAGCAAAATGTGTTGTAAGGAATGTAAAAGTCGTATTCTTCTAAGTCAAACCATTCTAATTTTATAGTCTGTCAAATATCCACTAACTGGAAGGCAATATTTCAAAAAGAACTGGAATTAAACACATGACAAATTCAAAAGAAGGTATATTAATATTTTTATGGAGAAACAAAATACGATTTTCTATAAAAAATTTCATTAAGGAAATAAGTGTTGCCTTTATTTTGACGCATCCTGTATAATTTAAAATATACAATTTTCAACAGTTTATATATGGATACCAATGCAGATGCAGTTAGGTTCCAAATGTTATCTGTTTAGTAAAAAAGCACTTTAATCAATTGTTGACTCACAGTACTATCAGTCGCTAGGTGGCAAAATTGTATCGTGGCTTATGAATTTCGATAACATCATATTTTGACCAAAATTATCTATACTTCAAGTCCAAAATTACAGTCAATGACGCATCGCTCGCTTTTAGAGTGCCCCGGGTTGTGTGGGGTCAGGGGAATCAATTCCAGTGTCGTATGCATTTTAGAAAATAAATTATAAAATTTCGTCAAAACATGAAAAAGTTTTTTACAAGCAAAAGTTATTTTCTCACATTTTCATCAACCCTTTACATTAGTAACAAGCCTATATTATTTTGGTATTATTCGGATTAATGAAAAATGTAATTTTTTTGCTTAATTTTGCACACCTCCTATTTTGAGGTCATAGAACACAAATTTGAGTTTTTTTGGCGACTTTTCAACGTTTTTCCAAAAAAAAGACATTTTTTACTTTAATTTTACCTTCTCTGATTTTATTTTGCTACATGAAAAAAATAATAAAATTTTAGTCTTAACATAAATTAAAAAAGATGTAAAAGCAGAACGATAGACAATCCAAGTTACACCGACTTGCCAATTCACCACCGATCTTGCAATCTCAATATTAAATACGATATTCACACGCATTGCTTCATCAAAAATATCCACTATATAAGGAACACGAAAGCTCTGAGATCATCAGCTTGTAGAATCCAATAACTATTTCGGATCTTTCGTGTTCCATATTTAGGATTTCCATATCGAGAATATTTTTGATCAAACATTGTGGGTCGAGAGAAGCAAGGTCCGCATACCTTATAAAAATGTCATAAAGAAAACTATTACAACCTGGTAACAGGTCAACATTTTTAGAATTTCGAGTTGAATTCGGACGTAAACGTTTTACCTACTTTTTAATGAAAATTAAGGTTTTTTCCTTACTTTTTAAGTGTTTTTTTTTTAATATTAACATAGTATGAGTTTTTTAAATATGTTTTCGTGCAAATGACAGAATTTAAAGGAATATGTCGTAAAATGGAATTAAACAATTCAATTATTATTATTTTTAATACTATAAGAGGCAGCCAAAAAACAGCCTCTGATTCATGTTTAACAATCGAAAAGTAAAAAGTGTGCAAAAAATAGCGAAAAAATCGCATTTTCCAGTATCCGCATAATTACTAATATTGATTTTTTTGCCTTTTAAAACTCTGAATACCGTACACGAATTAACTTTTGTTAAAGTTGCACATATCTCTGCAGCATCCAAAGTGGTTAGTTCTGGATTTCGTTCCCGAATCCCATGGTAAACATTTTTAACCATTATTCGTTCTTTTAACGTTAAATGAGTTTTTTTTTATAGGCGGATAACTAGTTAAAGGTTGGTTAATATTCATAGTTTACAGAATTAGAAGCACTTAACAACACTAAATCTTTATATACAATTATATACACTAAATAAGATAAACTATTATAAAATTGGCACAAAACAATATCTATATACTACAATTATTAAAAATTTATAATATTTAGAAAATACCCTGTATAGCAATTAAAATTTAAACTTACAAAATCTGTCCATAATCAATAATAACTAAATAAAATCATCGAACAGCACGAAAACCCTGTCGATACGCTTATTTTCAAGTCTCTTCAAGTTGTAAACTAAGGAATGTGTGTTGCCACTTTTATTGTCTTCCCGATAACAATGATTTCAATACATATTGGCGTGCTATTTTAAGTGCGATCGCTGGCTGGTGATTTATTCTTGCGAATTATGACAACGTGGTGATGAAACTTTTGGCCGGTTCACTGTTATTTGAGCGGAAAAGTATATCATAGGTTTAAAAATCATTTACTAGTGTTAGATTTTTATTCAGCCGCTTCGTCGGTTGGGTGGCCGGTATTAAATGAGTCACTGACAGAAATTTTGGACTTTAGGTATAGTACTTTTCAAGATAATAAGAAATAAAATTAGATTTATTTTTCTTTAACCGCTTAATGCTAAATAAAGTTTTTATAGAAAATAATTTATTTGTTTTTAATATTCTAAAGAATCGTATTATCTATCTACTGTTCCAACCCGTTAAATCGAAATAGTCCAGAATATATACCGATTTGTAAAAAGTAACAAGAAAAAACCATCTTATCTTTAATATTTGATACTTTGACTAAATAAACGGATGACAAGCTTGATCCAATACCAAAGTTGGGCTGCATAATACGGAAAGGATATTTTGTAGTAATAATTAACAACTTGTAATATTCCTAGTTAAAGGCAAGATACGGGGAAGAAAAAGAATCCGCAGAAGGACAATGTCGTGGCTTCGTAATATCAGAGCTTGGACGGAAATGAATGCCCAACAGTATCTGAAAGTGGCACTAAAGGGAGATTTGATGAATTGGTCGCTAACCTCCGGTAATGGAAAGCACGGGATGGAGAAGAAGGTATTTCTAATTTACCCTATAATCTATATGAACAAAGCATTATTAAAAGGTTTTCGTTTGACTGATGATAAATCATATTCGAAGTTTGGGGATATCGTCGCATCGTTTATTCCATTCGTTGTCTCGCATCTCGCAATCCTGTGGGTTTGCTAAAGTTATGTTTACGTCTTCTTTTATCATTAAAAAATAAACTAGTGCGTTAACACTACTTTTAATTTACACTAAAAAAACAATTTTTTTAAGCAGTTCGTTCGCGAACTACCCATAAACAGCACCACATTAAAACGCCAACAAACCCTATTCAAAATAGTATATAAAGTTAATAGGAAAAAGGATTAATTTTTTATTAATAATATTTATGTTTTAATTGAAAAAATTAATTAAAAATTTGATTAAAGAGTTACGACTAAAATGCAGAATTCAATAATTTTTAATAATAAAAAGGTAATTGTTTAGAATCGCTTCATCTATTTTTGGTTATAAAAAATCATAAAATAGAGATATTAATATTTTTTTTGTTTTTTTTACGGCACATTTAAGAATCTTTTAAGAAAAATCCAAAAAAAATGTTCGATGTTAATTTTTAAAAGATAAAGAATGGATATTTTTTAAGTTTTTTGTCAATAAAATGCATCTATTTAAGTTTAGAAATTTCTAGTGATTTGTTTCATATTCTACGTATAAAGACAAATAAAAAACTAAAAAATATAATTTTTTTGATTTTCAAAAAAAAAATATATATATATTATTTTACTATTAATGAACTTTACGAATAAAAATATTTAACAACTCAAAAATAACTTCCGAATTTGGCAAATTTTTAAAAAATAATAAAAAAAAACGAAAAAATAAAATATTTTCAAAAATTTTTTAAAAATTGTTTTATTTTTAATAAACAGAACAAAAATAAAAGTTTTTAAGGAAGAAAATATTTTATAAAAATATCAAGCAAAAACAAAAAAAAAATGAAATTTTAAACCTTTTCAATTGATTTTACTTTGACAAAATCAAATTATTGATTTTTTTTTCAGTTA
The DNA here is from genome assembly GCA_019359885.1 of Listronotus oregonensis. Classification (NCBI taxonomy): domain Eukaryota; kingdom Metazoa; phylum Arthropoda; class Insecta; order Coleoptera; family Curculionidae; genus Listronotus; species Listronotus oregonensis. Next base: position 69,188 of record JAHBCN010002599.1, read on the forward strand.
TATTCTTTATTGCGCCGAAAAGTAGAACATTTTGAAAAAAAAAACTTGTCAATAATTCAAATTTTCTATGAAGCCCTAATTGCAACACTTTTTTTACCTATCAATTAATAAATCTTACTAAACAGTACTATAACGAGGTTAGTGTAGCAATAGTCTTATTATATACAGGGTGTTCTTAAGGTATGTCATAATTTGAAGGAGGCATATCGATTTTAAGTCGAAAAGTTCATGGGCCTTTTAATGCTTAGTTATTAGTACGGGGTTTTTTTAATTTTGCCTTTCTTTTTTCTTTACCAAGACCAATTTGGGATCTGGGTTTGAGGAAATTTAAATGTCCACGTTTTGATGTTGTTAGACCACACGCTCTTTGTTTTAGATGTCGAACTTTTAAATTGAATATTGACCGATTAAAGAATAACATAATCCATCTGCATCAAAAGTATATTTATTTGTCTCTAGAGAGGGTTCTCGAGATAAACACACTTTAAAGAATCCCAAATTTTTTTGGAAACTAAATTTTGGCCATTGCTTCAAACTTTGCATATGATAATTCTTAACTCGATGATCAAAGTCTTCAGGGCAAAAACCGAAAACGCCTTCCAACCCCCTAAAATCACCCTCAAAGGTCCCCAATTCCCCAGTGACTTTTGAGGGTGATTTTGGGGGGTTGGAGGCGTTTTCGGTTTTGTGCCCTAAAGACTTTTTGATCACCGTGTTAAGAACTACCACTATGCAAAGTTTGAAACAATTCAAAATTCATTTTCCATAAAAAAAATTGGATCCTAAAAGTGTTTATCTCGAGAACGGCTACTCCTAGACACTTAAATAAAGTATACATTTTTGATGCAGATGGATTTATAGTAACTTATTTTTTTAAAAAACAGGTCAATATTCTAAGCTTAAAAAAGTTACGACATCTAAACAAGTGAGGAAGGCCGTAAGGCCCTCTAGTAGCAAATCAAAGCGTGGACGAATTTAAATTTTCGCCTCAGAAACCCCAGATCCCAAATTTTGTACCGCTAGGTCATTTGTTAAAGAATAATTAAGAAAAAACGAAAGCAAAATAAAACTTTAACACCTATGTCTTAATCACTAAGCATTTTAGGGCCCACGTTTATTTGAACTTTTCGACTTAAAATCGATCCAGGAATGCCTCCTTCAAATTATGACATACCATTAAGTAACACCCTGTATTAAAAAAAAAATACTCAGACAAAACTAAATTTATATTAAAAAAATTATATAATGCCACCAAAATATTTAAAGGAAAAAAATTCTGGAAAAATAAAAATGATAGTAACCTATTATTAAGTTAATTACGAAAATCAGATAAACAAAGAACACAAGCAAAATTACGAATAATTTTATACAGCAGACCTTATCAATTATATAGGAATTACAATGTAGCCAAATGAAATTATAATTATATGTTTGCAAAGTATTCTATTTCACTAAATAGTCCGGGAGCCGGCAATCTTATGCATTCGGTAGGCCTCGATATAGTTGGTCGAAAATATTAAAAAAAAAATATTTAAAAAAAGCAAAAATGTTTCCCCGTCATCGCGGATTCCGATAAAAAATGGTTTATTCTATAGAAAATTTTGTAATTTAACGTAATAAAATTGGCTTACCAATTTTATCCAGCCGAAAGGGCCCGGCTTACCTATTTAAAGGGTGTGATTGAGGAGTACAATTTCCCCATTATTTCGGAAAACTTTTTCTTGAAATTGTTTCATTTTATGTAAACTTTAAAAATATTTTGGTACGCGTGTCTAAAAACGGCCGAAAAATCGGGCTTACCAGTTTTATTCTGTAGGGGCTCGATTCACATCAATAATAATGAGTCTTTTTTACTCTGTAGTAAATGTTTTCTGTAAAAGTATTCTTCCATCACTATTAACATGACTCTTTATATAATATTAATAGTAAATCCCATTTCATAAAAATTATTCTTATTTATAATTTTTCTATACATAAAATAGTCCAATACAGAACATTGTATGAGATTTTTGGTTGGAAATGTTCAAAACTGACAAATCTGTATTAGCCAAAAAAATAATTTCCTCAATAGAAACTTTAATTTCAAGTCATATAGATATTAAAATTATCGACGGTTTTTATTTACTCCACAATTTAGGACCATATGAACCCAAGACAGACATTTGGAAAGATAGCAGAATTTATTTTGAATAAAATATGCAACACCACCGCTCCATCAATCAAAGATACAGAAAGATCAATACGCAACGAAGATGACATACCATTCTCAATCACAGGTCCTCTACAAAGCAGACCAACTGATTTTAATAAAAGTCTGAGTAACCGTAAATTAAAAAAAAGCGATAGTGAACTTTTTATATGAATATTGGATAGATAATTCGGTCAGCTCTATTTTTAACAACAAAAAAATTTTTTTGACAGTTGAAGAAAGTAATTAAAGGAACAGTCATTAGAATAATGATGAAAATTATACATGCATGAGAAGCTGATAAAAGGTTTTCTTTCATCTGAACAAATGTTTTTTTCGTCATAAAATTCTTTAAAGTCAATAGATACACTGACCTCAAATGGACCGGTAAAAGGTATCAGATGGCGGTTCAAAAGTGAGATTTTATGGGAAAAAATGTTCCGTGCCGTGGTCGGGCATTCCTGGGTCCAAACATGGCAGAACGGACTAGCAGATCGATTTTATTTACAAATTGTCGCCCCGTTCCGTACTTGTCAATTGATGACTTAAACAAAATATATATTACGTTAAAAAAATCAATTACTGGTTTTGAACCAGTGAAACAATTGGTTTGTTTAGATGTTTTAATGAAATAAACAATTATCCATTGTAGCTCTTTAAAATTTCCTAGTTTTCTGAATGTTACAGCTATGGAAAAACAAATTTTTGTACTTTCACAACTGATGGTTGTAAATTAATAATAAAAAAAATTGCGAAACACTGAAATGACTCTTGTGGCTTATCTAAGAATTAACAACTATAATTGAAAAAAATCACTATAATTATTTATTTGGATTAAAAAAAACTGAACAAAAAATTATTATTAACTAAAAAAATCAGTAAGTATGATTACAAAAATAAAACATATTCCCTTGGGGCATATACCTTTTAGAGGCACTCTTGCCGCGGAAAACGATATTTGTAAGAAAGAAAGAATAGCGGTATAACCTTTTTCTCCCTCCAACGATCATTGGTGGGTGAAAGAATATATATATATATATATATATATATTATATATATATATATATATATATATATATATATAATATAATATATATATATATATATATATATATATATATATACCCCGCTCGGGGTGATTTTTGGTCTTCCGCGTCGATCTATCGGCACTATGGTTGAGCCACGGAGAAAGGTTTATCCTATAACCTTTTTCTCTTTGACCCCCAAACGGGGCTGCCTCTGTAAATAAATGCTCGTTTTGTATAAATACATTTAAGATGTTTAGAATATCCTTTTACCGCTATGAAAACATAAGTGTAAGAGGAAAAGAGTTAATGTTATTTGTATAAACATTTTTTTAATTTTGAAAGCTGTTCCAAACTCGCAAAAAACCGTTTATTGCATCCCCTTTTTGATCCCGCCGCAAAACCCTTTAAATATATAGAAAGCGTTCAAACTTTTTTTTGAACAATAAAACCGTGTAAAGTCGACAGTGACGGTTTAAAATTTAACAGTTTCCAAACCAATAATTTATTGATAAAAAATGATGAGATCAAAATATTTTTACATTTGACGTATCCACAAGACATTAACAAAAAGAAAAACAGATATAATCAACGATTTACCCAATGGGAAAAGTACAATGTTGAAAATAGTGATGTGAATGCCGCAAGATTTAAATTATTTTTGAAGTTCTTTGCAAGTACAAGTGACAAAGAAGAATTTTACAAAGGCATGATAAATTTCAATTCAAGTAACATTCCGCCGTGCTGGAAAACTTCATTACAAAAAATTTTACGCACAATATTTGTTAATAAAATGTGGCAAAATGCTACAGAACCATCATGCATTTCATATGACCCGACCGAATGTGGATGGCAATTTACGGAAAATAATAAACTCGAACCATTGCTCAGCGACACCATTAAAAGTAGAGGAAATTCTGAGTCAACATGAAAACGATGAAGAATGTGACGAATCAGAGGATGAGAGACATAATGATTGTGATGATGAGAGTTTAGATGAATAATAATAAATATATTTTAACCCTCAATCACACCCTTTAAATAGGTAAGCCGGGCCCTTTCGGCTGGATAAAATTGGTAATCTAATTTTTTTACGTTAAATTACAAAATTTCCTATAGAATACACCATTTTTTTATCGAAATCCGCGATGACGGGGAAACATTTTTGCTTTTTTTTTAATAATTAATTTATTTTTAAATATTTTCAGTCAACTAAATCGAGGCTTACAGAAAGCATTGTGTTTCTATAACTAAAAACTATTAATTTATATAAAAATTTTGCAAATCCGCGATCACGGGACTTTTAAGATTGCCGGCTCCCGGACTAAAAGTAATTACAAAAGTAGAAAACAAGGTCACGCCATACGGTTGTTTGACGTCAGTCCATTTAGACAGGCTCCAACAAGTCCGTTGATTCGCGGAATTCGCTTTCGAGGAAGCAATTACGGTTAAAGTGTTCGCCATTTTGTGGTGAAATTTCGAATGCTATACAATATGATGATGTTTTTATTGAACTGTTACTGACTAAATATTTAAGTAAAACTAAATTTTTAACAAATAATATTGTTCTGCTTAAATCATAAGTAGATATAGGTACATATTTAGTTTAGTGTTTACCTTATCGCGACGCTGTGAGTTTTCAACAGATAAGATAAAACATTTGCAGAATAAAATTACTAAATATAAAACATGCTTATGGGTTATGGGTATTTTATATACAACCAAATTTAGTTTTAGATTTTGGTTTTATATACATATGTATATGTATATTGTAACCGTTCTGCCTCGCGAAAATACGAGAATTTAGTTTACTCAAGAATTATATTTTACCTTTTTTTTTATATAACTTTTTTTTGATCAGTAGTAGTCTAACACCAAACATAAAAAATATACCTATTTGTATTAAAATTATAATGGGAACAAAAGTTTTTTTACTTACTCTTAAAATTGCTTACGTCACTTTAACGCAGAAGAAGCTGTTTGTCTTTCTCCAACACAATAAAAATATAACTAACTACTTATAACAACTATTTTTTCCAAATTTCTAATTTGTTATCGCGGCTTTACGGCTATATTCGCAGTATTGTGCAGACTCAAAACTACACATTAATAAATGCGTCTAAACACGCTTGAGCTCGCAGGAGTAGTGACGCGAAAGCGCAAGATGCCGACGACTAGTTCTGCAGGAATAGATGGGGGGTGCGTTTGCTTTCTCTGTCTTACCTATTTGTTTTTCGAGCACGGCAAGCTATTCGAGGTATGTTAGTCATGAGTAACCAATCACATGCTGGAATTATTACGGTCACGCGCTCGCGGAATGACTCATCAAAATTGTAGTGTGGTGGTTGTCTGCCGAAGGGTGTTACTGCTAAATGTTGCCAAGTTTATTAAATTTTTGCAGTAATTTTTAGAAAAAATATTGTTTCCTATTTCTCTTAATTCTTAGATACGTGTAAAACTAATATATGTAATAAATGTTTATAATTTATATCATGAATTTATTTTTTTAAGACACCAGTACTATATCACAACAGAAATATTTAAGTAATAAATTACTTTGCAAGTCATATTTCTACGATAAAAGTCTAGTCTGGTCTTTGATTATTTATTTATGTAATTATTGGCTCGTAGAGTTTCAGGAACAGCAAAAATACGTTATATTGTTGGTCTTTATACCTATTCATAAATATGGGAAAAAAGCGAATACAAATATCTGGGTGTCGTCCTCGACAGGTCATTAACATATAGAGACCACTGCAAAAAAAAACAAAAACAAAGTCACGATTTCCTAAAATGGTGGAAGCCTTGTGTTTTTCGACAGCAGAATACGCTTTTCCAGTATGGAGCAGGTCTAAACATGCAAAACAGGTCTCAACTGCATTGAACGAGACATGCCGATTTGTGACTGGCTGCATGAAACCCACTCCTGTACTCCTACTATACCAGGCTGCAGGTTTTGCCTCTCCGGAGAATCGCCGCGAAGCAGCTTAACATATCGAAAGATTTAAACAAATGTTTGATGACAGACACCTCCTCCACAATCTTGGAGCATGGATCCAGCCACTTAAAATCTAGAAAGAGATTTATGCGCAACACAAGCATAGTAACTTGACGAGGTGTTTTGTGAATGTGGAGAAGTACAGACCACCGACCACCTAAGAACATGTGTGTACTGTCAAGGTGCACCCTCGATGATTTGTGGCTTGCTGATACTAAAGCCATGGACGCAGCCCGATACTGGTCAAAAAAAATGTAGATTTTTGGACCTGGATTCAAAAAAGTAAAGTACGTAAGATCATTAAAAATATTTTCACTTATAATATCCCTAGTGCATAAATTATTACCGGAAATTTTTTTGAGGTCACAATATTTTAAAAAATTTCTAAAATATTCGTGACCGAAAAAAAATTTCCGGTAAGTAATTTAAGCTCGTGGGATATTCGGTAAGAAAATTTTGAACCCAGTATAAATTTCCGAATAAAAATAAAATTTACCAAGATTTTATGCTTAACAAAATGAAGCTTTTTTCTTAGTAAATTAAATGCAAATTCCTAACTTTAGTTACATATAACCTTTATAAATAACTTAAAGACATCTTATATTTCCATCTTTTATCAACTTTAATCTACTAATATTAGTGGAACATCATTTACTTTTGATAATTATGACTTTTAAGTACCCTACTTCAAGATTTTATGCTTAACAAAATGAAGCTTTTTTCTTAGTAAAATAAAATGCAAATTTCTAACTTTAGTTGCATAGAATCTTTATAAATAATTTAAAGGCATCTTATATTTCCATCTTTTATTAACTTTAATCTACTAATATTAGTGGAACATCAGTTACTTTTGATTATTAGTCTGAAGTAAGCCCTATCTATGTCTTGTTTCGCTGATGCGTTAAAAACGTCTAGGCGGCCATGAAATGTAAAAAGAACGTAGTAATGGCCGCTAGACTTACAAAATGTCAACTACGTAAAAAATTGATTATTAGGTACTATCTAATTATTAAAAAACTGAATCGACAACAGAAAAAGTATACCTACCTAGTGTATAGCATAAAAATGGCTTTAGACTTAACAAAATACGGATTGTGTAGTTTGTGCGAAGAATATTCAGACATTAAAAAATACCATCGTCAGCTTCCCTATTTATCAAAATGCATTGAAGATCTTAACTACGAATAAACCACGGATGAAAAACTGTTTACAAGAATCCAAGAATATCTAGTAAAATCTTCAAGTAAATTTAATAAAATATTTAAATTCAAATTAAATAAACTTGTGTCTAAATATTTTATATATTTTACTAAACAGACATTTACAATATTCCGAGCAAATTTCAGTTTTAAGTCCTATTTATTCTCCATTAAAACGAGAAAACTTTTTGTTAGAATTTGAACATCACTTAAATTTAGTTACAAACATTAATTTGTTATTAAATTTCTTATTTAGTATTAATGTATCCAATAAATAATTTTTTAAACATTTGACAAATCAAATTTGCATAAATTTTTATTTTTATAAGCAAAAAATATTCACATTAATATGCTTTTTTAAGTAAAAAAATGGTAATAATTCTACATAAATAAGGCACTGTAATTCCCGCGTCATTATTTTAAATATTTTGACGTTTCAAATGTGACAGGGAAATTTCCAGTGTAATTTCGCCGGAAGTGCTAGTGGATGAATATTTCCGGAAATTTTTGTCGTTGCCATGGAGATGACTGTAAATAAAAGCTTCTGATTGGTTGGAAAGAGTAGGTTCAAAATTTTCACTAAAAAATAAAATCTAACAACTAGTAAATAAAAACTTATATTATAACAATTAACCGTTATTAAAAAAACTTTCTTATCTTGATGAAGTCCATGTAGTAGGTACTGTGAGTGCTTTTTAGATGTTTCACACCTAGTTTCGTTAACGATGTTCAAGTACCGACGTATGAAGATATTAAATTATGCACCTTTTAGACAATCACAGACTGACAGACGTTATACTTGGATGGGTCCTTGCACTGACGGTAACCTGTTTCTGCTTTGCAAGGAAAATCGGGCTATATTAGACCAAATAGTAATATAACTTTATTAAATGTTAGTTCAGTTGGCCATGGGAATTAACACAGTATGATGGTCCATCTTTATGAATATCTCACTAATTAAAATAACATATTTATTTAACAGTTTCAATTAGCACACCTGGTCGTCAGGCTTTTAACCTATATGTCTACATTTGACGTCCCCCTTTAACGTCTACACGTGTCCATAGTCATCTAAAAGACTACTAACCACGACCGACGTTGCTTAACTGCTGTAGTGTTAAAAAAAGTTTCTCGTCAGATCTTGTACAAAAGCTTAAAACGTTTAAATAATTCTATAATGCAAAGCCTCGAAAGTTGCTGAAGGCGTTAGGTAAACACGATTTTTTATGTTTATGATGGTCGACTAGTGGGTTATAAAATATCATTAGTAAAATCCAATATTGTCCTGCAGGAATTCCAAATAACGCCGCAATACAACGCAAGTTAAATTGTTTGCTTACGAAAAAACCGATTCCACTAATTTGAATTCACATTGATTGTGTGCTGCTACTGCTGCTAGAGAGCACTTTAACCTACATTTAAAACTGTTTTTTTGTCATACTTTTTTAGTTTTGACAGCTCATTACCACCAGATACCAGGTAATTGTACTCGAAAACGAATTACATTAAAAAAAAATTATATGAGGCTCTATCATTATTTTGTCATGTAGAATCACCCTCTCAAGTGTCGTGATCGATTTTTGAATCACCCCATAGGCAGGTGAGTAGTTTAAATCTGGCAATTTTGCGTATTACGGAGCTTAATAATATACCGTTGTAAAATATAAGTTTTTTTTTGTACTTTCAGAAATATGGTCAAAAAACTGAAATTTCCAATTTTTGTTCTTATTTTTTTACAAGTTTATTTCATAAATTAGAAAAAATCTAAAAATACATTCTTATTGGAACTTTTTGCGCTTCATCCATTGGCGAAGTCATTTTTTTTACTACGTTTTTTTTCGCTAAACCATCATCAACTTTTTTTTAAATGCGGCTCTCTTTATTGCATTTTTTGAAGTGTATAACACTTGATATTTTTCTGTTAAATAAACATATTTTCCATAAGAGACAATGAGTTAGACAAGGAACGCACATCATTTCTTATAAGGGCGTTCCATATATTTTCGAAATAAATATTAAAATGTTATACATTTTTGTAATTGCGATAAGGGGTTCAAAAAAATTAAATAAAAAACCCAGGTCCGTATATAAAATAATAAAGGTGATGATGGTTTAACGAAAACAAAACGTCGTAAAAAAAATTGACTTCACTAATACATAAAGCGCAAAAAGTTCCAATAAGAATGTATTTTTGGAATTTTTCTAACTTTTGAAATAAACTAGTAAAAAAATAAAAACGAAAATCGCAGAATTCAGTTTTTTTGCCATATTTCCAAAAGTACAAAAGATAACTTTAATTTTTTAACGGTGTATTATTGAGCTTCCCAATACACAAATTTGCCAAATTTAAACTACTCACCTCTCTCAAACCGTTTCGGAGATCCCCATACTACCCCTTCTTATCTTGGACACGCTGTACTTATATATATATATATATATATATATATATATATATATATATATATATATATATATATATATATATATATATATATATATATATATATATATAATATATATATATATATATATATATATATATATATATATATATATATATATATATATATATATATATATATATATATATATATATATATATATATATATATATATATATATATATATATATATATATATATATATATATATATATATATATTTTTTTTTTTGCAGAGGTGTCATGTGGACGGATGTTTTATATATCTAATATTTGACAGATTTCAATTTAAAAACATGTGTCTTTAAATAGATGATACTTTGATAGATAAAGTTAAGACAAATAAATATTTAAATCAACTATAAAGAAATTCAATAACAGAAAATATTAAGTAGCCAACAAATAAATAAATAAATACATCTTTTGAACTGTCATAAAACGCATCGTCCATTAAAATTTTTGTTTTTTTGATAAGATAAGCTGAATTAATTTATACCCACTTAAATTCGTACAAATTTTATTAATTTAAAATTTTGTAACTTCGAGGCACAGTGATGTTTGAAGGTCAAAAAAATAGAAATTTATCAAGTGCATAATACAACTGATAAGAAAAACTTGTTTGAAAACTTTTCTGCCAATAGTTCAGAAGCTGCAATCACTTAAATAGAGATAAAAATCCTTGGGATCAATAGACAAATTAATTAATATAGACATCTATTGATAAGGTTGTTATTTTTTTAAAAGCAGAAAGAAATATTATTCTTTTCTTTATACCTTTTCTTATACAGCCTGAGGAGAAGCATAGAAGCATACACCAGGTAAATAAATACTATTTGAAGGGTTAATTTAATTAATATATGGACTATGTCATGTTATATTCTATATTACTAAAAAAAGCAGTTTTAAGTTTTTACGATCCCAAAATAATACATTTTTAAAATTTTATGGTTTTTATGTTCTTGTCCTTTTGTACTATTTACAACATGTAAATAAAATGTGATACGATTCTATAAAATATATATAATATTCAAATTACATGCAAGGCAAGACAAGTCTCAAGATAAATAGATTTATAAAAAAAGATTAAAAGAACTTCTTCTTTAAACTTAGCTTGTATCCCGTGTAAAAAAAAATTGAATATATGATACACCACGTATAGTCTGTCTCAAAGTATATCGTTATGGCTTTTGACGGACCATACCCCAATAAACCTTTAACGATTTTATTGATTGTTATTGGGTAAACCCATTTGTTTATAAGGGCAGGGGTGGGCCAGGTATTTCTTGAGTATTAACCATTAGGCATATAAATATTTTGGCTAATATTTTAGTGGCAGTGTTGGATAACCGTTTTTACTGTGCGTTTCGAAAAAGTTGTTTTACGAGAATATAACTATGTCGCGTCGAAATCATTTGTCATTAGATGCAAAACAGGTTGTGAAAAATGTGTATGAAACTTTAATCAGTAGAGGTCTAATTCAACAAGAAGCTTTAAAACAAACCTGTCTACTTAGAAAAACTCCAATATCATCGATAAGGGATATTATTATTAGTGAAGAATTGAACAAAAGAAAAAAATGTAGTGATTTTCAATCTCACCGTAGAGACAATAGTGATCAGGATCTAATAAGAAGGAAAATATATTGTCTTTATGAAAGCGGAGTTATTCCTACCTTGCATAAACTAAAAAAGAAGCTAGACGAAGACGAAACCAATATAAATATTAGCCGTGCCACCCTCCATAGAGTTGTTTATAAAATGGGATTTAAATACCGCAAAATAGACAAAAGACAAGTAGTAATGGAATCGCACAGATTACGCACTTGGAGATTTAATTACCTTCAAGAAGTTAAAAGATATAGGTTAAAAAACAGATCCATAATTTACCTTGATGAAACATGGTTCGATACACACGACACAGTATCCAAAGGATGGGTTGATTCCAGTCAAAACTGTCAGACGAAAGCACCTTCAAATAAAGGAAAACGCATTACCATATAATACACGCTGGTTCAGAAGACGGATTTGAAGTGCAGAACTTTTTGAAAACTGGTTTCAAAATTATCTTTTAAAAAATATTCCAAACAACAGTGTTACTGTCATGGATAACGCAAGCTACCACAGCCGTCTTCTACACAAAGCACCAGCTTCACGGACGTAGCTATAGCTTTGACAAGGGAAATTGATGCTCTACTAGAGAAAAAGCAAGTTCCCAAGGCTAGTAAAATACTCAATCTTAATCCATTCTTAGATGCTGATGGGATTCTTCGTGTCGGGGGAAGGCTGCAGAAATCGTATCTGTCATTTAACTCCAAACACCCTGCGATTTTGTATTTTCATAGTCATCTTATCAAATTGGTTATTGATGCTCATTTGAAAACCCTACACGGCGGAAACCAGCTAACATTAGCATACATTTGGAAAATGTACTGGATCGTCAATGGGAAAAGAACAGTCAAAATTAACATTGGACAATGCATAAAGTGTATTCGATTCAAGGCCCAGACAGCCGAGCAATTAATGGGACAACTTCCGACAACACGAGTTACACCATCACAACCATTTTCCCACTCTGGAGTTAACTACGCTGGACCATTACAAATCAAGACGTCCAAAGGCAGAGGCAATAAAAGTTACGAAGGTCCACATTGTCATTTGACAAAAAAATCATTAGACTTTGGTCTCTCTTTCTTAGAAAAAAAGAGATACTTGATTTGTTCGTTTTATACTTTTTAAAAGCGACACTTCTTTCTGTATTATAACAATTGCGCACTGCGAAAAGACAAAATAGACTAGACTAGCTTGTGGAGATGAGCAAAAAATCGCGAACTGCAATTTAATCGCAGCGATTTTAAACTCGCAATCGCAACCTGCGCTCACTCTTCTTAGTCTTCTTAGCAAACTGCGATTGAATCATTGGCGATCAGGCGAGTTTAACTTTTTAGACAACCAACATCGTATAAAGAAACATGGAAGTACCTAACTGTGTTTTACAAATGCTGGGCCCGAGGCCGAGAGTTCTCCTCGGCGCTAGACGCCGGATCCTACAACATGCTGCGATTGCGATTTGGTCGCAACTCGCGCCGTTCGCGCAGTTCGTTGGTTCGCGCTAAAGAAAATGTAAATAATCTGCAAGTCTAAAACAGCATTTATGTTTGTTATCCAATCGGCATTCTTTAATCTTTATTACTTGTTTTGTTAGGTTAGTAATATATTATTGTATCTGTTGTAACATTAAAATTGCAGTTTTACTGAAAAAAATTTATAGCATTTTAATAAAATTATTAGTTACCACTTTTGAACCCCTAAAATCTACCCTTTTGCAGAAAATGAAATAAAAAAATATCTAATGACTGCCAATTTTTAGATTTTGCGTCATTTTAGTATTACAGTTTATTATCTCTACTTAAAATAACTTTTAATTGTCTACACCCTAGCAACCCTTAAGAACCACCTCTTTGACAAAAATAAAAAAAAAATATTTTTTAATGACTACTGATGTTTTGATTTTAAATTTTGTTGGTTCTAAAGTTTATTCTCTAAACACGAAGTAATTTTTATTGTCTACACCCTGCCAACCCTTAAGAACCACCGCTTTGCCAAAATAAAATGAAAAATTTTATTCAAAGACATTCAATATTTCATTGCACATTCTTCATGAATAAATTTTTTTGTGTAACTCTGTTAATTTTGAAGCTATCACATCTTACAAAAAATCATTTTAAAGGTAATTTTCAGGGCTAAAAGCCTATGTATGTTAGAAGGGCTTAAGACCTTTCATATTTAATAGGTAAAGAGTCAAAGGGCTGCGGTAAAGCAGTCCTCGCACTATAGTGAAAGTTTAAATCGGTTATAACTCCGTCAATTTTTATGCCACAAAAAAAATATAAAAAAAGGAAAATAATCGTCATAAAAAATGAGACATTTTTCTACTTTTTAATTTTTTTCGTATCTCTCATGGTTTTGGAGTTAAAATGACAAAAAGAAAATTGTTTGAAAAAACATATAATTTAAGCTCATTTTTTTCAAAACTGTGCGTCTCTAATCAGTAAAACTTTCAGACGTCATAAATAACATACAAATAAAGTAATTGGTGCAAGGAATAAGTTTAATTTTGATTTAAAATAAAATGACATTAGTTTTATTGCGATTGTTTCACTGAAATTTTAGTCAAAAAGACTTTAATCGGTGCTCATTTAAAAGGTCTTTTTATGCTCTTTAAAAAATATTTTATGACTTTTTGTTAAAAAATGTACCCTTTTCCCGTTATTTGAGGTTAATTACTTAATCACGTAAAATTAAAGATCTTTAAGCAGCTATAACTTGCCTTAGGTAGAACTTTAATATATATATAAGTAGCTCGATTTCTTTGTTTTTTTTATAAGCTTCATTTTTGTTCATTACACTTTTTTTGAAAAAACGCATAATTACAGAGTTATGCGTAAAAAACAATTGAAATATAAGGTTTTTAACAAAAAAATCGCACTTTTCAATTACGAATAATTCAAAAACTATTGATCTGGCAAAAAAATTTGACATGACATTTTTACTTTAAATTTGCTTATCTATCGATTTCGATAAAAGTGTGAATAAAAAATCGTGATATATGGCTCATCTCTATACATCTAAAAAAGTTACCATAAAGTGCCACTATAACAAATGATAAGGAAATGTTCAAAAGACTTACATCATCCGCCACTGAGAACCCATTGACCTACAAATACAAAATTTTCTCGATAATTTTCTTTTTATTATTGTCACTAAAATTGTTTTTTGCAATAAGCTGTGATAAATAACGGATTGGGTATAATTTTTGTTTGAAATAACACCCGCACTTTTATCTAGCATAGTATATTAAAACGTCTAATATTTTAACTAGATACCAAGTAGCTATTTTAACTTGTTTTAACAGAAGGTATGTTTAAATTAAAAAATCTATTATTTTTGTTTAAACACTAACACGTCTTATGCCTTATACCAGAAATAAAAATGAACTTTAGCTTTAAGCTTTATAGAGAACGAAACGTTCAGCAAACGAGACGTGGTGCAATATTATAAATGTGCTGTGTTGCCAAATTTTGACCGAAAACTTTAGTTATAAGAAATGTATTATAGTACAGATACACTTGTAAAAATTTGGTAGGTGATAAAAAAATATTTTCTGGTTTATTCTATATATATGTAACATGCCTTTTGGGTAGGTACCCATTTTTTAGAGATATTGGAAGATAAGGTAATTGTCTAGAAAGTGGCCGCAACTCCGATTTTGACCAAATTTGGCATACGGTGGTTTTTTGGGGCACTGATCACGAATCTGAAAAAAATATTTGGCGGAAACGTTTTGTTTTCTAGATATCCATCATCAAACTTGAAAGCCAAATTAACCTCATTTACACTATATTCCCCCTTCTTTTTGTACACAATTCTTGATTTTTACACAAAAGTGGCACACAATATTTTATAAACACCTTTTAAAAACTTTTTTTCTACTACTGTATAAATAAGAAAACTTTGTGGTCCTAGCAACGCGAATGATAACGAAAGAGAACCTTCGTGTTACCTGGTTGCTAAGCGTTGCTAGCTACGAAAGTAATATTTTCAGCGCCTGGACAAAAAAGTAAGAGTAAAAAAAAGAAAATATGCTTGTGGCAAATATTAGGATTTATTTATAAAAAGTAACTAATTTATGACAAAATATTTAAAAAAACTAGGTTAGGTATTAACATTAAAAGTAATTGTGCAATTTGCGCAATTAGCAAAAGAAATTGGAGGAATAATACTTGAATTAACAGTTTTTAAATTTGTTGTTGGGGTATCGTTATCACCTTTAACTACGTTAATATTCATATTTTTCACTGTTACTTCATTAGAAGAAATATTGGTAGGAATTTCGTGTAAAATCTTCTTTGAAATTTCCACCTTATTACTATAGGATTCAGCAATATATCCCTCCGCAACAGAAGAAGACTTCCAACCTCCATGCCTTTTTAAGTCCAAAATATCGACATCCGAAGCATTGGCAAGGAACGTAGTTGACGTTCTTCTAAAAGAATGGCCAGTGTATCTACTGATGTCTTCAAGCTTCAAAAACTTCGCAATTTCTTTAGGTACATTTGAAATAGTGTGCTTTCCAATTACTTGATTAACACATTTACCTCTTTCATAACGAAACAATAAACGCTCATCTAGAGTATTCCTTGGTCTCAGCTTAATATATTCCTGTAGAAATCTGACATAAGGAACTGAGCCTTCATCGTTGGTTACTACAAAGTTTCTTTTAACTTTATTTTTAGACTCCACTATTTTTACTATAGCCACGTCATTTCTTATTTCTACATCACTTAGCTTCATTCTGTATATTTCGTCTGTCTGGCATGCCCCAGCCACTCCCATAATGGCTATTACTTTTATTGCTAAGTAACTTTGATCAGGCGCGTTAAGTAAAAACTTTATGATTTCTTCTTTTTTAAAATTTTTTGACTTTTTTGCCTCATAACCATCGTTTTTCCTTTTAATAAAAGCAACTAGTTTCTTGAACTTCGAAATATCTTGATTTTTGTTTACGGAAATTGTTAACTTGAGCATGGAATATACAGACCAGAGGGTTGGTGGTGATAAAGACTCGGATTTTTCTTGAAAATACGCCAACATCACATTCTCGTCAATCCGCCCCACATTTTTTGTAGCGAGCCATTCAGAAAACGATTTATATGTTTGATGGTACCTCTCTTTAGGTTTGTCTGGCAGAAGTGAGGCACACGCAAGGTCAGCTGCCTTTTGGATGCCATTTTCATATTCATTTAACATTTTAAAATGGGAATGGATTTATACTAAATTAACAATAATTCAAAATCTGACAAGTGCTGATGACAGACAATGTCAACAATAAATGGGTTGCTATGGATTAATTTTTAACAGGTAAAATTTCAAAATCTCTGATATTTCTATTAAAACATGATGTTAATGATTATTAAATTATGCGATACATAGAACAGTAGCAGAAAAAATATAATACATTACACGATGCGAAAGGCCTTTCGGAGGTTTTAAATAGCCTCGGCTTCGCCTCGGCCATTTAAAAACCACCTCACACCAAAAAGTAAACTTTCGCATCTTGTAATGTAAATAACTATTTTTGTTTATCTTACACCTTTTTCTTCATTAAATTGTAAAGTATCACTTTCAAACGGGGCAGCCATGTTGTATATATTGTATACCTGGTTGCAGCGTTTGAAAGTAAATTTTTACAATTAAATGAAAAATAGGTATAAAATAAATATAAAAACAAGTTTTTAAAAGGTGTTTATTAACTATTGTGTTCCAATTTAGTGTAAAAATCAAGAATTCTGTACAAAAAGGAGGAGGAATAGTGTAAATGAGGTTAGTTTGATTTTTAACTTTGATGATGGATATCTCGAAAATGAAACGTTTCCGCCAAAAAAGGTTTTCATATTCGTGATCAGCGCCCAAAAAACCCCCGTATACCAAATTTGGTCAAAATCGGAGTTGCGGCCACTTTCTAGACAATTACCGAAGATAACTATTATCATTTTTTTTAAAGTCCAAAATATTTAACGGGAATTTTTTAAATATTGGTTTTGCTTATTTTAAATTCTAAGTATTTTGTTAAATCAGTTCTTTTTTTTAACTCACAATTTTTAATATTTAATCCGAAGTTTTACAACTAAAGGCCATTTAGGGTTTGTAAAACTCTTATAATTTCATCATGTTTGCGTCTCCCCCTCAATCTGTAATAGTTCCTAACTTTTTTTATTATGTCATTCTTATTTTGCATCAAAATGCTTTTATCAACCCAAAAATAAAAGTTAAGAGGAAATAATTAAAATAATATTATGAATTTCCCACCATAAACATAAGGCATTAGGGTTTCATTTTATTTTCAATGGTCAAAAGTTATAGCGCACAAAAAAACCGTAAAAAAAATTGGGGAATGTATTAAAAAATATTTGTTCAGTTACCAAAATCCAGTAAAACTGTAACTCGAATTTATTTTTAAAGCAAACTTGAAATTTCTTAAAAAGAGTGTATTAAACAATCTGACATCAAGGATTAAAAATGCGCCAGCAAGTCCGAAAATGGTCGCAATTTTTATCAAAAGATATATTTCATCAGGTGCTTCATTAATAAATGTATATATTTCTTCTTTTTAAAAAATCCTTGACTTTTTTGGCCGAAAGCCTACATTTTGTTTCTTAATAAATGCTGCTAACTTATAAAACTTGCCCATATCTACATTTTTCTTGATCTTTAAAACACTTTTCAGCATGGAGTATTTCGACCATAAAGTATTTGGACTAAATTCCTTGCTTAATTTGAGAAAATAGGCTAAAAGTACCTCCTCTTTCAAAGTTCTAACGCCTTTTTCTTCACACCATGTTTCAAATGAATTATACTGTTTCTCGTACTTTTCTTCTAATTTTGCCGGCAGGAGCTCTAAGTTGGCCAAACTTGCGGCTTTTAAAACATCGTCTGGCAATTCCTCTTCCATTCTAAGAAACTTATTTTAAACTTTTTACCGAATTTTCTGATGCTTCCGTGACATTAGAAAATGTTTGTACATGGTTGCTGCAGCAACAAGAAAAATTCTTTGATTTTTATTTTTAGCATGGTATCTATGAAATACATTGTGCATGGAAAAATATTAAAATGATAATAAAGAAAATTGATATGGAATATTTACTAAGAGCCAAATGAATCTAAAATTCAATAAAGCACAATAAAAGAATATGTAGAATCCTTTTTTTTTAATATTATTTCATCCAGAAGTTATTAATACATTAAAAAATCGACCATAAATACGGCAAATATGCAGAACGAAAATGCGTGCCCAAAGAGTTTCCGTGCGCAAAGTAAGTACTTTGCGCACGCAAGTAGAAAAAATATTTTCCAAATATTTGCAATAGTAATAAATAACTTTTGATATGCATGTATTTTTTGTGATTGCTGTAAATACAAGTAAAACTTATTTTCAAATAAATAACCTTTTCAACTACAACTATCTCTCAATAGTATGCTTATTATGACAATTAAAAAAAGGTTCATGTGTAACTCTATCTCTTTTATTAACAAATTACTAATAAGAATACTAATAACGACAAAAGTTTAAATATTTATAAAAAATAAACATATTAATATTTCCCAAAATAAAAATATTGCAGAAAAAAATAAATATAATTTTAAAAATTAATACTTTTCTATCAAAATTATAAAATTATCGTCCTAGTTCTGGTTAATTCTAGTTTGTGATAGAAAACGCCAAATCATCTATCATGATTGTAGGAACGACTAAAAATATATGGACATGTTATTTACCTAATATATGTATATTGAAAAAACATAATAATTTGTTTTATTTTTAAATATTATATTATATTAAGGTTTTTTAAGAAGAAACTTGATTTATTACAGTATAATAAAAACAATTTTTGGTTTATACAGGGTGGTCCACTAAGCGCGCATCCGTAAATAGTTACTAAACCGTTGAACTTATGAGAAAATTTTCTAGTATACAGGGTGCCTCAAAAAAGAGAAATATCAAAAATTATATTTTTGTTAAATGGAATCCACCCTATGTTTTTATGTGGCAGATGAAGCCTCTGTATTCAACTTTAAATTTGTATGTGGGTTGAATGCAGCGTTGCCAAGCTATGAATTTTTTTTTAAAGATAAGTCAATAACATACTTTTTTTTAAACAGTTTTGTCTCCGCCACTATTTGTTAATTTCGCTGACAAATTTACATGTAATCTAATGTTGACATACTTTATCCTAAACTATCTTTATTTTTTATTTAATTATACAGGGTGTCCAAAATATTTATTCAAACATCTCTATTTTCAATTCTATTTTAATTAAATTTCTTGAATACGACACCCTGTATATTATAGCATATAAAGCATAAAGTGTGCTCTTTCAGAAAACATTATGTTTGCCTTATCTATCGCACTATCGTTTTGAGATATTAAGGCTTTTCCGTAAATTTACACTCAAAATGGGAAATATCGTAGGCAGCATGGCTCAAGAAATCGAAACAATTGATACTCGGTGGCATAATAATATTACCACTTTTTGTAATAATAAATTTATATCAGTTTATTTACATTTAATAAAATTATTTATAACACAAGACTAATAAAGGTAACATAAATAAATTTACATAAACCCAATTAATTCATTAAATACTTAAACACTCTACCATTTTGCTGTAACCACATATTGAACCTGTCGGTTAAAGATCTATTTACATTTTGTAACATTAAGGAAGTCATTAAATTAAATGCTTCTCTTATTCTTTCTCGCATATTTGCTGCTGTAGTTGAGGGTGTCTTGTAGACCAGTTCTTTAACGTACCCCCATAGGAAAAAATCAAGTTTAGTCAGTTCTGGTGACCTTGGAGGCCAAGGAACAGGTCCTCTTCTTCCGATCCAACGGCCTGGAAATTTTTCATCCAGACTATTTCGGACTCCAGCACTGAAATGAGCAGGTGCCCTATCTAATTGGAACCACATCCTTGTTAATAACTGTAGTGGTATATTTTCTAGCAGATTATCAAGATCTTCATTTAAAAAATTTTGAAAAATATTCCCATTAAGGTGTCCATCAAAAGTGGGGCCCTATTATGTAGTTTCCGATTATGCCTCCCAAAACATTTACACTTCACCTATGTTCCTGGTCAACAGTCAATACAATGTTAAAAAATCGTACATATTCTCTAATTCGAGCAAGACCCCAATTAAAGAAATTTATCCCATTTTCAAAGTCTTGTCCTTCAAGTGCTTGATTCAATTGCACACGATATGGATAAAACTTATTCTTACTCAACATTCTCTTCACAGAAGTTTGACCTAAGTTCAGCAAATCACTTATGTCCGCTGAACTTCTATGTGGGTCTTCAACAACAGATGCGACCACGTTAAATTAATTTTCTTTGTTTACCACTGGCTTTATTCTTTTATGCTTTTCGTACTTAACTATTCCAGTCCTGTCAAATCTATCCATCAATCTTTGAAATGATCTTGCATTGGATGTCTTTTCTTAGGAAACCTCTCACTGTATACTCGGAATGCCAGAAGACAATTATTAAAAAATTCTCCAAGGATATAAATCATTTCAATTGATTGTTGCTGTGTATACTTCATTTTAAATGCCAAATTCTTCTTAATAAGGGAAGATAATGTGCACAAGATGTAACCAAATGTCACCAGATTACATAAATAATTACTAACACTGATATGCCAACGAGTATCAATTGACTTCTTGAGCCATGCCGCCTACGATATTTCCTATTTTGAGTGTTAATTTACGGATAAGCCTTAATATCTTAAAACGATAGTGCGATAGGTAAGGCAAACATAATGTTTTCTGAAAGAGCACACTTAAAGCTTTTCAATGGCAAAATAATATACAGGGTTTTGTATTTAAGAAATTTAATTAAAATAGAATTGAAAATATAGATTCAAATAAATATTTTGGACATCCGGTATAGTTAAATCAAAAAATGAAGATAGTTTAGGATAAAGTATGTCAACAAAAGATTACATGTAAATTTGTCAGCGAAATTAACAAACAGTGGCGGACACATAACATTTTAAAAAAAGTATGTTTTTGAATTATCTTTAAAAAAAAATCATAGCTTGGCAACGCTGCATTTAACCCACATACAAATTTAAAGTTGAATACAGAGGCTCCATCTGCCACATAAAAACATAGGGTATTCCATTTAACAAAAATATAATTTTTGATAATACTCTTTTTTGAGACACCCTGTATACAAGAAAATAATTTTGGATTATAGCAGAGATAAAATTTTAAAAGTTTAGCTAAGAAAATTTTCTCATAAGTTCAACGGTTTAGTAACTATTTACCGACGCGCGCTTAGTGGAACACCCTGTAGAAGCTGTCTATTATATATATTATTATATTATTATTATACTATTATATTATTATAGCTAATCTGATTTAACCTGGCTAAGATGGGTGTTTATTTTCTACCATGCAGAATTCGTCTTTTTTTTACATTTTAGTCACATAACATTATTGTTGTTTTTGAAAAAGTAAAACAATATTTGCAGAATAGGAAATATTTAAATGAAATCATTTATGGTTCTTACACACTATGGTTTAGGTTAAAATTAAATACTAAAAAAACACATATGCTAGTCGAAAGCGCTTTAAGATGTTTTGTTGGGTTTTTATTTTATTATTTTTACCCTAAA
The DNA here is from genome assembly GCA_019359885.1 of Listronotus oregonensis. NCBI lineage: Eukaryota > Metazoa > Arthropoda > Insecta > Coleoptera > Curculionidae > Listronotus > Listronotus oregonensis. Next base: position 91,272 of record JAHBCN010002599.1, read on the forward strand.
CTTATTGTTTAAATGTACAAACTATTTTTATATTCCCATTACACTTCTTGGCAGATTCCGACTTCCATGGCCACTGTCCTGCTGTCTTAAGTTACCAACGCCTTTCATGGTATCCCATAAGCGAATAAAATCTATAATAATCTATAATATTGTGTATTTTTCCAAAAACTACATGCAAAAACTAAAAAAACAACAAATAACAAAAACAAAAACTTAAGAATAACTAAAATTAATTAAAATAAAACAAAATCTAAAGTAAGTACCAACATATGTACCAACATATTTACAAAAAACTAGGAGCAAATTATTGCACATATACTACACCTGTATTAATCTATAGGAACTATACATTTTTACTAATCACAAAGCTTTCAGACTTAAATAAATTATCTTAAGAATATTTTTGTACTGCCTGTATCTTTTTTATTTTTAAAGACACTAAAATTATCCATATATGATAAATAATGTTGGTTAACAAGTTCTCTGTGGTAAATTACCTCTAAAACAAAACACCTATATTTTATCAGAAAAATAAAGAAAATATATTTTTTTGGAAAAGATTATTTTGCAGCATATTCCTTTCCTCCAAAACACGCCAATACAATGATTTTCGAGTTGTTTTTGGCGATCTTGTCTGGAACATTCTCCGGAATGACGTCCAGGTCCAGGTTCCGGAGCACCAGGTGTCCGGGAGGTGTTCGCCCATGCCACATTTGAATTCAGGACCCAAAAAACCCCCGGCACCGAGTTACTCTCTCCTTCCCCGCGTGAATTTTGGAAGACTCCCACGGAGATAACATTAATCGGCGTTCCTAAACTCCAGGTCGGCTGTGGGTCAATTTGAACATCATAATGGCTATCAGCGATCTCGAAAACCTCTGGGAACCCGATTTGGGACAGTTCTGACTATTATTTACAAATTTATTATATCTTCCAAAAGCCGTCTCAAAAAAAGGTTTCTTTTTCTACTGATTTTTTTTTCACAAGGTAAATTCCTACCAGGGCTGCCATGTTGCGTAGCTTTACGTTGATGACATGATGGATTAAATCTTGATTAAAAAGAAGTAGGTTTTTTGAACCCCCGATCTGAATTATTTTCATTATCATAATCATGTTTGCTGTTTTGTAATCAGAAGGTTCTCTCGGGCTTGTTTTCGAAAATCCTTTTCCGGTCTGAAACCAATCTCCTATGGATTTCTTCAGTAGGGGTAACTCGCACCCTATTACTAATAAGCTTATCCCATTTGGAGGCGTGACGGCCTCATTATCCTTAAATGCATTTACAATAAGTAAATCTGAAATATCAAAATTCCCATAGTTATTGTGGTCTTGGTCTTGGTTTTGATAGGTCTCATTTGTGGCCTCAATATGAAGCATCATCCTTGCTGATAAGGGGCAAACCTGCTTTCCTCCTGTGAACCCGGAAGTTTTTTTAACCGCCCCAGAAATGACACTGGAAGAATTTATAGGTATGATCGTGCTGGGAAGTGACATGGTGTCTAGAGACACATAATGAGCAAATTCTGCTTAAGAAGTATTATTTTGTGCACTAGGAATGCTAAGTCAAGCTAAACAAAAACCAAGAAATATTTAAAATTAAGGAAAATGCCCTATAAAAGAAAAAGCTACGATTCTGTCTTTAAGAGGGTTAAAAAGTCTTTTCGTTCGTATTATGAAGCTCTTTATAAAGCTTTAAAACTTAAAAACTATGTATATACAAACTATTTCTATAACTGCGACAATATACTTTTCCAATATTTTGTGGTGCGTTTTACTCGGACAAATTCAGGCTCGATAAGTTGTAACAAGATTTAGAATAACCAACCATTAGCACCGTTAATTTTATTAAAAACAAATGATAAAAATAGTTTTTTTACAATAAAAGAACCAGAAATACCCAAATAAACATTAGTTGTTTATAAACTAAAGATCACGGCCAAGCATCGGCAGAAAAAACAATAACCTAAAAATGTTTAGTTGGGCAGAGGTTGGCAAAACCAGTTTGACATAAAATGTCACTAGATTTTACCAAAATTGCACCAATAAATTAGATCAAGTTCTATAAGCTATAATTTATTGTAACAATATATTATTGCAACAAATTGGGATATAATTTTTGTTTTACAAGAAGCAAAATAAAATATAATAGTTTATTGGCCAATAAATTGGGGTACAATATGCTAGGTAAATCACTATATTATTTTATATTAATTAATTATTTTAATTCTGTATACATTCGCTTGGCAACGTCGAATTCAGTTATAGGGGTCATTAATCCAAATCTGTTCTGAAAAGATCTTTTATATCATCTATTCTATAAAAATCAACACGTCAGGACCTGTTTTACTTGCATCATTATTTAAGCTAGAATTTTCGTTCTTCAGTGTTGCCATATATTTGAAAAGTTAACGTCGAATAGGCGGTTTTGATTTTCTAGACAAGTAAAAAATGTTAATCTAGTGTTGACATTTAAAATATGGTATTTGAGGTTCAAGTAAGGTTTTCGGTTTGACTTCTGAGGACACGTCTTTTTATACACATTGTCGCAAAAATATTTTTTTATTAAAATAAGGTATAAATATGTCATATGTTAAACAAGCTTAAATAACACTAAAATCTTGGACTTCCATTGTCTTTATTTGTTATTTATTACACAACGTTTCGGTTAGTGATGTATCTCCAACCGTTTTCAAGTGATAACTAAAAACTATTCTTAAAAACTACGATTTATATACTATCCCTTGTTCACCGAAGCTTGACCGCCTTTTCACGGTTCAGCAACGGCTGCCAGATATTTGGAATATCGATGCTAGGCTTGCTAAATACATTTTTTTGTTTACAACTATTACAGCTTCTTTAAATTTTCTTTTTTTCCAGTGGGTTTATGAATTGTTTTTGCTTCCGACCATTGATTATATGCGGCACGTGACATCCGGTGTAAATATTGTCCAGGGTGAGTAGGTTTTCTGTATTCTGAGGTTTTTATATACATTATTTCGTTTGACTAGAACGTCGAAAAAAGGTAGAGCCGAATTTTGCTCCTTCTCCATTGTAGATTTAATACAAAGTCGGAGGCAATTTAGATGTTTTAAGAAACCTTCAAGTTCTTCGTTATTACCTGTCCATACAATAAAAGTATCGTCAACATATCTTAGCCAAACTTTTGGTTTGATTGGTACAGTTCTAATTGCGTGTTCCTCAAACCATTCCATGTAAATATTTGCTACCACTGGGGAGAGCGATGAACCACTAGCGGATGCGGAGAACTAGCGGATGCCAAGGAAGTTGAAAGGTGTATGGAAGCCCAATACTGTAGAACAAAATTGTCCAGCCGTGCAGGGCAGCGGGAATCGGGGGGTCGGCAATGCGGAGTTTGCGCAATGAGTAGTGGGTCAGGGCCAGACTTCCATAATTCTTTGTTACTATCTATAAAATTGACATCATCAAATGTCAAATTTAAACATTCACTGTTTTTTTTTGCACAAAATTGTTGGTTATTCAACGATATCACTGTAGAATATTTAAAATTATTGTGTAATATTGGATTTTATATCATCTGATATAATATGGAAAGAATACTTTACAGCTCTCTATTTAAATGGTTGATATTTTCGGGAGTTTTGTATTTTTACCAAAAATCTTTGTAAATAAATAAAACACGATTTTTTAAAATAAATTTTAAACTAAATTCTTAAATGAAATAAAAGTACCTAAATGTAAACCTTATTTCTTTTTATAATCCACAAAAACACACAAACATTGTGGTAATCATCTAAAAGATAGTTAAGATTGCCTTACTTTCCCACTGCTATTTCCTATGAATATTTTATTTCTATTATTCATAATTGATATAGGTATTATTATTTATTCGGTTACCTAACGTTACGTCTCATAAGAAACACCTAATTTAAATATAAGAAACTTATCTAAGTAAAAATGCCGGGTATATTACCCTTGGTTTTGCAAGACAAAACCATACAACCTCCAGTCATTTTGTTACGATATTAAGTAACAAACAATAAACACAAAATTATAGTCACAATTAAATAAACACTAATCACTAAAATAAAAATGTTTTTATCAATCCAAAACTCCTGCAACCACAAAATATAATCACACAAGGCAAAACAACCGAAACTAATACGGCGCAAAGGGAACAAACCACAACGAAAACGGCGATTGATGAGACGACGACGCCAACGGTTGGTGGATGGTACAACGCGGATATCATACGCGCCGCGTCGCCGATGCATTAAAAAGGTATTCCGGTTCTCATAAAAGTATAATGTGTTGCCTAACTGCACATTGATTTATCAGTGTGTAAGTGGGCAACACATTAAATTATTTCATGGAATTTTGTTATTGCGCAGAATCGGCAAGGCCCAAGTCTGACAGTTATTTTTATACTGGGCTGGACATTTTTTGATCGAATGGGCCATAGCATTGGGCTTCCATACACGTTTAAAACTTCCTTGGCGGATGCGGACAGCTCGCGAAAAGTATTCCCAAACACGAACGATTTACGACATCAGTCGAAGTCGGGCGAAGGTATTGATGGGAGAGGAATGGTTTTATTTTCAATTTTTAGGTATACTTTTAGTGATTTATCACGCCTAAAATACAATTGGGGAAAATAAAAAACCGCTTTAACTAACTAGAACTAACCATGACTGCCCCCTCTGGCCCCACGAGAATCAGCCAGAAAGGGCGTTAAAAAAATAAATAAATAAGAAAATTAAATGAGTGCATCTTTTATCAAATCATCACCAATAAAAAATATTATTAAAACTAGTTATTTATGCAAAAAAGTGTGTTAACTTAGTCTTTTTTTACGCACAGACCGCTTCGCTATTTAACTTATTCAATTTTTTATTTGGGATCGATTTTTCATAAAATATATTTATATCAGAAATTAAAAACCTAAATATATCCAATAAGCATATTAATAAAGCGAGTGTCATAAACTATGTTTGATAATAAAATAATTATAATAATAATTTGGCAAAAATGTTTGAATTTACGGTGTTCACTTTAGGCACTAGTGTGTAATTAAATTACTGGACCTTTTTGTTATACCCACCCCACAGAAATCGTATAGAAACATGCCAAATTGACAAAAAGTACACTTTTAGTGATTTATCACGTCTGAAATATAATTGGAAAATAAAAAAGCCCTTTATCTAACCAGAACTAACATGATCGCCCTTTCTGGCCGATTCTCGTGGGGCCAGAGGGGCGGTCATGGTTGGATTCTAGTTAGTTAAAGCAAAGCGTTTTATTTTCCCAATATTTTAGGGTGATAAATCACTAAAAATACTACAAATTGAAAATAAAACCATTCCTCTCCCATCAATACCTTCGGCCGACTTCGACTGATGTCGTAAATCGTTCGTGTTTGAGAATACTTTTTCGCGAGCTCTCCGCATCCGCTAGTCGATGAACCCATGGGAAGTCCATCATCCTGCGCAAGGTTGTGTAACAAATAAAGACAATGGAATTTTAGTGTTATTGAAACCATAACATTGTCTAACACTTTTAAAGAAACGTTAAACAAACTTATTACAATTTAGGGATATGTACAAGACACGTTATCTCAACAATAAATAGAAATATTTTGATTAAAACAATTATTGATGGTTTTTTTAATAGCATAATTGGACAGAAAAGTGAGACTTATAATTTTTTTATTAATTAAATTTATATGAACCTGTAACCTTGAATATGACTTTTATCGCCGGAGGTGTGAAGATGGATTTTGGAATTATTTAAAGTATTTGCTAATTTTTTAGCCTTGAAAGCAAAATTTTAAGCAGCATTGCCACACTTCTTGTTTTGAAGTGAGACTGAGATAATTTTGTTTTATCACAAGCTTTAATATTTGTATGATTAAACAAGTAATAAGGAAGGAAGTAACTTTTTTTGGTTAATATAAGTAATATTTCCTTATAGTTAATAAAAAATTTTGGTGGTTATAAAGTACATAATTTTGTTTTGGTAGTACTGACTAACAATAAGTTAAGTTGTTGCCAATTGAAAATATGTATTTGATAAAGCTTCTAAGGATTAAATCTTGTAGTCTTTAGGGTTGGTCGTGTAAATAAATATATAAATATTACTTTACGTTTTAAAGTACTCTTTGGAGATTTTAGGATTTTAATATTTAAAAAGGTAGCTTGTTTTAATAAAATTAAATTTGTGGATGGCAAGAGTTCAAGAATTGATGCCGTTGATAAAGTATCCGATATTTTAAAAAAGTTGATGCTCTTTCAATCTGGCTGTAAAGCTTGCTATTAAAGACATTTTGAAAACGTTTAAAGAAATTAATACCGTAAAACGAAGGTCCTCGTTTATTCCCATTTTGGCTAGTGGTTAGCTTATTGGCAGTTTTTTGATATAAGCATACTAAGTTAAGGCGGACTGAATGTTTTTAGTTAGTTCTGGAAATACTCTATGAACTTCGATAAAATACTGTTATTTAACTTAATATTATATCCACACAGATAGTTATATAAAGCCTTAGCTCTAAAAACCATGTTTGTGTCATATTTTTGAATATTTATGCTATTAACTAACATTTAGAAATTAAAATTGTTAAATATCGATTTAAAAAATTAATACTAGGATGCATTTTTTAAAATATAGAATACTTAAATTATATGCTAAGGGTGTTTTGTTAAATGAAAAAAAAAAACACATTTTTTAAAATTGAATATTGTATTTTTACCATTTACCATAAACTATATAAGTAGAATTTTTATTTGCCACTGACAAATTCTAAGTACAGATAATATGTAATCATGGGAGTAGATAGAAAATCCCAAAGACTACTGAAAAAAGTAAATATATTGTGAAGTTCATATAAACTTTTATGTCTAAATATTTGTGTTTTAATATATTTGTTTTAATTCAAAATTAAAATTATTACTATTAGTGTTTTAATATGAGGCAATCTAATAACATTTGGTACACCTAAGAATTGACATGAGTATACGAGTATAAACAATAAGAAGGTTTAAAAAAGTGATACAATGCTTATAAAATTTTAAATGCTTTCTCTTGCAATTAAATACCATAAACCATTTTAGAACGGTTCAGTAGAACTGACACTATTTATAAAGTTTGTTCTGATAAGGTATAAGAAATAACTCTTCTAATCGTTCTTTAAAATGTTGCGGTTTTGACAGATTAACTGTAGCAGCATTTGATTAAAAAAAATCAAATAATCAGTCGATATTTTAATAATATACTATGTAAATATTTAATAATTGTACTTTATATTTTATGAAGTAACGACGATATTTTTAAAGTTAGCACCACTTTAACTAAAAAAAAGGCAATTAAAAATTAGAGAGAAAGGAAGTGTTTTAATTGTATCCTTGCTAAGAAAAAGCATTTAACAATTTTTGTATAGAAATTTATATAAGTAAACTTAAGGTGTTTGTTTTCCATGTTATTCGGGTACCTAATTATTTATTAAGAACGAAAGAAGAAATACATACGGTGTTTTTATTTTTTATAGCTCAAAAATCAAGACAGATTTATATAATTTTTCTATTTTTCCCATAATGTATTTAATTACAAAATATATTCTTTTAGTTATGTTTGTTTTCCCCGTTATTTTTTTGTCCTATACCTGTTAACCATTCCTTTTGGCTAAGTTGTCCAAGAAAATAGGTCGTTTTTTTCACCCCCGGGAAGGGGTGAAAAAAATTAAAAAAGTATTTTTTTTTAAATTTTGAAAAAAACGGTAAGTCCTAGAAAAAAAAAGTTTTATATAAAAGTTGTAGAACGTAAAATTCTACATAAAAATGATTTTATAACTTTTTTCCTAAAATTGAAATTAACTGAGATAGGGTAGCTAGAAGCTAGGGGATGATAACAACTTTAAAAAAATCATAAATTATTGGAAAATTAAAAAACTCATAGTTTTTTTTTAATTATTTATATAATTAACAACTTTAATTCTAGAGATTTTTTTTTCTCTAGAATTATAGTTGTTAATTATATAAATAATTAAAAAAAAACATAAGTTTTTTAATTTTCCAATAATTTATGATTTTTTGCTGTTATCATCCCCAAGCTTCTAGCTACCCTATCTCAGTTAATTTTAATTTTAGGAAAAAAGTTATATAATTATTTTTATGTAGAATTTTACTTTCTACAACTTTTATTTAAAACTTTTTTTCTAGGACTTACCGTTTTCTCAAAATTAAAAAAAAAACTTTTAATTTTTTTTTTCACCCCTTCCCGGAAGTGAATTCAAAAAAAAAATTACAGTTCGTTTTTAGATTCTTCAAAGTAACTTATATCAAAAATTCAAGGTTTAACCTCAAATTCGCATTACACCTATTTTGTTGGACTATAATCTTGTTGAGTAATAAATTTATTTAAAATACATACCTTCCGTATTTGATAATACAGTGTTTCTAACATAACAACATGTAAAATTTTAAGTAATGCACAATTTGAAATAAAATCAAGATATAACAGTTTAATAATGTATAAATGGAATTTCTAGTAGATGAATCTTTGCACTTTTACAGAGTTTTTTTTGTACCTAAAATTTAACTGCACACCAACAATGCTGTTTTTTTAAAAGTCTGAACAAAGTTACCTTTTCTGTTTTCTATATAGAAAACCTATAAATTAAATACGGTTTTTCCTTTTAGAGTGAACAATTTTATTTTAATTTTAATTTAATTAAATACCTTACAATAAGATAATTGTAAAAAAATTAAAAATAAACAAAATGTTTTTTTTTTATAAAACCATAGGCGTCGCGTCGCAGAGAAAAGTTGGACAAATCACTAAAATTGACCATTTTCAAAAAATTTATAACCCTTTTCAAGTTAAAAAGCTAATCTTCTAGAAAATAATGGTTTATAAAATATAAACAGGTTAAGGGCAAATGTTATCCGACGAGAAAATTACAGTTAAATGTTTTGCAGTGATATTTTCAAAGACTAACGGCCAAGTGATGATTGCGTTGTTAAATTTAGCAATGGACTTAGCAATTGTTAAAAGTTAACAACGGTTTAGAATGTTTAATAAAACGTCATTGTCCGTGTTATTCAATGATTTTAGTAGGCAACCTGTCAAAATCTGACATTTTGTTAAACATTCTAAAGTGTTGTTAACTTTTAACAATTGCTAAGTTAACAACGGTTTAGAATATTTGACAAAATGTCAGATTTTGACAGGTTGCCTACTATAATCATTGAATAACACTGACAATGACATTTTGTTAAACACTCTATACCGTTGTTAACTTTTAACAATTGCTAAGTCAATTGCTAAATCTAACAACGCGACCACCAGTGTACTAAAAGTAATTGTTCGATTTTAATTAAGTAAATGCCCAATTAAACTTAAAATTTTATTTTACATTTTGTATTTTTACCATCCTTATAATTTTGGTAAATAATGTGATTACTTTTGGAGTAGGGTAGAGCTTTGACCAAACCAGGTGAAACGAATAGCACGTTGTTTAATAATTTCCATACAATGTCCAGCTTTAGCCTGTTTAAACAAGAAATTATAAACAATCATTTCCGGAAGATTGGTTTTTCAACTATAAAAGGTTGCAAGTTGGGAATTTTTTAAAAAACAGTCGATTTTTGCGGGGGTTTCCGGCTTTTCTCTGCAAAAAATGCACCGGTAAAGTTAAAAAAATAAACAATTTGTTTGTTTTTCGATTATTTATAGAAGCCCTATTGATAGTTTTGCGATTAAAATACAATTAAATCCGATTTTTGAACTCCTAAAGGAAAAACTACTATTTTTAACATATTTTTTTTGTAAAAATTCAAGGAAAAGCTAACTTTTGTCCAGAATTTTTTTTCATGTTTTCTGCACCACTTCTCAAAAGTTGGTGGTTTGCTGTCTTTAGATATCAAAATATTCCTGTGCTAAGAATATTAATTGACTCAAATACATCATACCAAAGTCGATATCCTGGTCATTTGAGTTGGTGCATTAAAATGTTTTAAAAACCGTTTAGTTACATTTTTTTTATAAATCAAACATACCTACAAAAGATTAAAAACCACGTTGAATTTTTGAGCTAGCTGGCCTAGTAAGAAAAACGTATAAGTTTAACATAATCAAAATAGGAAATACACATATTATCCTTAAATTAAAAATAGACAAAAAAAATCTAAACAGTTTACAGTTATATATATATATATATATATATATATATATATTATATATAATATAATATATATATATATATATATATTTATATATATATATATATATATATATATATATATATATATATATATATATATATATAATATATATATATATATATATATATATATATATATATATATATATATATATATATATATATATATATATATATATATAATACTTGGTCATTATGAGCCCATATAAGATATAACAGCGGCTATTGGTAAGCCCGATTAATTCTAGGTCGTCCCGATTTCGGGCTCACCAAAGTATCGCAGTGTATAACATGTTAATAAGATAGGGGGAATGCACAATGGCCATCTACGAATTTTTTTTTGGGAC